>JAQBSW010000819.1:0-110000 GCA_029291075.1 Eudiplozoon nipponicum | reverse complement strand
ATCACAATACAGTCAATTTTGACACACGTTTAAATTTTACTATGGATAAAAGGAAGATAAGGTTTAATTATTAAACCCGTTTTGTATGCGAACGTTTGTACAGTTTTCCATTTTTTTCATCGTGACCTAAATGAAGTGCGTATATTGTTTTGAAAGACGCATAGCATAAATATTTTTTACAAAATTGTTGTATAAATTGAATTGATTTCTGGTTAATTTTGATTGCAAAAATAATCGTAAACTGGTGCATAATTTGATTATAAAGCAGATATACACACATCTTAAAAATGCAATTTTGATTTTAACATGATTACAATGTCTGGTAATTTATGTAGTCTGTCTAATAAAGCAATGTCCATTAGTTTTTCCTGAATGCATAAAATCTATTTGTATTAATTACATTAACACAAATTGCAGTCGCGTTAAAGTCTGACTAAGAATTAGATGACGAAATTAATTTTGTTAAATAGAGTTGTAATATTTATAAAATTCGCATCAATGGTCGATTTAATTTTTCGAATCAAAATAGGATATATACAAATGTCTGAACTCTACTTAAATATATCTTTAAATCTTTTATCGATTGTAAATTGCTGTACGACATTCATAAAATTATACTTTCCACACATTATCATATAGGGACACTAATTAAAATATTTGAATCAATTTAAAACGAGAATCTTTTGTCCAAGACTACTTTTCCCTTTAAAAATTTTATTTTAGCGCAATTTTTAACTGTTTAGCCATGTGAGTTATTAATATAATGTAAAAAACACATTTAAAAAATGTCAAGCAAAATAGTTTAAAAAGTAGAGCTAGATAAAAGATTTACAGAACAATACACTACGCGTAAGTAATTATAATCAGCAACAAAATTTATTCAAAATATTTCTTAAGTGGTAACAATTTTGCAAAATACATTCTCCCACAGATGAGTAAAAAGGCTAAACTGCCTCAAAAGAAATCAAGCAACTACATTATTATTTATATTAAGTTTTCAAAATTAAAATATTTTTATCTACCCAGTCGCCAATAATAGGAGAATAATGGGATTAGTTTGTCTTTCATATGTGAAAACGTCAGTTAAATAGGTAATCGTCATAATCAACACAACCAAGAATTTTTAGCTTATTAAATAATGTTTTAATATTTTCGACGACAAATTACGTTTGAAGCAATAAAGCTTTTAAAATGTAAAACTTTTCTTTTGAAAAATTAAATATAACTTCTTGTTTCAATATTATTTATGGAATGACAAATATTTTTGTCACCTAATGTCTCATTTCCGCAGTTCCGATGTTGCTCATTTAATTTATTGGAGCATTTTAAATACCATATCGCAGTATTCCAAATTTTACCGTAAGTCAAGTTTTCTTATATAAAGAACGCAAATATTCAGTTATACTTTGGTGTGCTTTAGTCGCATATGCTACAGACTATGTTGTACGTACCTTTAAAAGTTAATTACTTCTGTTTGCGCTTAATAAGATGAAATATATCTCAAATGCTACCTCGTCGAAAAGCGATGGGTCTTCCAAAATCGAAGTAATAATAAACTTAAGACTTACTTTTATATAGAAGTGCTCAAAAAAATATCTTTTTAAATAGCTAATTGCAGATCACCATGTATTTCATTAGCAATCAGTTATAAGCTAAAAAAGGTTCATTATTAATCTTTTATTTTTGACATACTCCATTCGATTTTATGCCTCTGTAAAAACTATAGGTTTCATCAATGTAAAATTAGGCTTGAAAATGGCTTAAACAAGACTTCGTCTATAAAACAGCCTGGCTGACTTGTTTTTAAAGTATCGGACATATAAAGGTAAGTGGTTTAAATCAGAGAGTTTATTCAGGCTGTAGTCTCATGAGAAAAAAATAAAAATACTCCACAAAAGCAAAATTAACAATAAAAAACATAAAACGAAAGTTCTTTGTGCGGGAGGTGTTGGCAATTAATTAAATCTAGGGTTCAATATTGACATGAACAATTGTTCCAAAATGTACACACATTTGTTTAACGTAGAAAATGAAATTCATCCACTAGACCGGTTTCGTCCTTATTGAGAACTCATCACGACCTGTCCAGAATTTTTCGCGGACAGGGCTCAAAACAGGGCAACACTACCACAGAACCTGTTATTCTAAAAACTGAGCCATCCTGACGCACACAACAAAACTTTTTCGGATATATACCAACTAATACTTCTCGGATAGCTTTTTCTTTTACGTGGAGCGTTTCAGCCAATTCTGTAGATCTAAATTTCCAACTAAGTATTCAGAAGCATTTTAACAGATAACTTGTGCATGAATTAAAATATTATATCATATTGAATGTATGCAAATTTACTAAAATGCAGTTCAATTAAATATGTCGAGTATATATGACATAAATTCACTTTTTATGAATAAACTTTTGCACAGGATAGTCATCTGTGAAACTTTGCAACTCTTTAGGACATGTCAACTGAAAATAGCAAACATATTTTTAATCAAACAAAGTCAACTTTGACAATTATCTACATCCGTTTCTCAAAATTTCAAAAGTGTATAAATGTACGATTTCTGTGAAAATAAATATCTTGTTTTATACTGTCGATTTCTAGATTCATATTATTAATTATAAAATATCTAAAGCATTAATGAACTAACAAAACTCTTTATATAATCGTATATTTTGTTACCAGTGCATTACTTTTAATCAGACACTTGTTTTTTCGTTGCACTTTCATGAAAAGCATATGTCTGCCTTTATTTTGATACAAATTTTGCTATTAATTGAGGTATTCGACCATGTTTGTATTCTAAATAAGCGGTACAACTGTGTTCGTGGTTTGTTTTGTCACGCGCTGATTTACATCGCTCTACCGAATGTGAAGCATTCCCGCATTTCTGGCACATATAATGACTGCTGACATCAACTAAGTAACACTGATTTTAAAAAGAGTTTTTGACAAATACAGATGAGCATATATCTGTATTATTATTACAAAAGGAAGTGTTGATTTAATTCTTTGGAAAAAATCATCATATAATGCACTTAAGATGTATAGACCACCTGGGAATGACGTTCAATAATTTAATGCCTAATTTACGATTTTTGCCTGCGTTATGTAACGTTCATTTGTGTTTTGTTCACATCATTTACAACGAGGTACACTTTTCTGTGCTAATGCTTTCAAGTCAATGCAATAGTCTAGCAAAAATAGGTATATTGGGATTAAATTTACCCATCAAGCGTACATTCAGTAGACATAGATGGCCAAATAATAGACTTAACCTCTCTGTTTACTTTTCCTGAGCAAAACTTCATGCACAGGAAAAAAACTGGTGATAAATAATCTGTATTTGTTCAGAAAAACTTATTCTATAAAGTGAATTATTGCTGTGAGGTATTGTAGTCATATACCTATAGATTGATTTTATATGCTATACTCCATTTTTAAACACACACCTGGCGATTACATGTGTGCTTAAAATAGTTTGTGTGTAATTTTTTAAACATCTATTGTATTTAAACTTGTTCGTCTTTACAGGTTTTATGCGTAACTAGATTTGTGAATGCCTATTCCAACAGCTAACCAGATAAAACATATTTATAACGTTTATAACTGTCATTGCCAGAAACAGAAACAATTATAAGCATCTGGCGTTAAAGAAGCCTTATTATATCTCGTGGCTAGGGTCAACTGTGCATTCCAAAGAAATTTGTATAAGTGCAATTGTTTCACTGTGGGATTTCTTTTTGTATTTGTGTACATAGCATAATTCTTTCCATTTTGGTCTTCCTCACTAGTTTGCGAAATGTAACATATTCATTGTTATAAGTTCCAAAATTAACTAGCGGAATAATAAGTTTCCATACAAATATATTTTGCAATCAAACAGCTTTATTTGAAAATTCCAAACGACTTTATCATTTAAATATATATTTCTCAATAAACCCACTAAGATGTGTAAAGATTTTAAATAAATTTCTACAGCTAGAAGAAAGGGCAATTTTTCAATTTGCTCGTCTATTACCTTCAGTCTTATATACTTCTAAAAGTTTGAAAGGCAGAAGAAAAACAAAATCTAAACAAATTTTAGAGAGTTGTCTTCACCATTCTTATATATCACTTTCCATTGCGACCCAACGATCGAGCATGCCTTTTCTGCCTTAATAAATACTTCTTCACATTTTTTATACACATCGTTTCATAAATAACTAGCTTTTATTTATTATTGCATTCCACATGTATCAGAAAATCAATTTTTAGTCTATTTCAACCCTAAATTTATCAAAATATCTTCACACGTTCTCAACCAACTTATGTAGGCCAATAGACGGTCGTCTAAAAGCTAGATTGTACAAAATTGCTACTTAAACTCTGAGAAAACTAAATTGTGAAAAGTTGTCTGGAGTTGCACATGTTACTGAAGTCTCGCAACTGTGTTCGCCGGATATTTCCTTTAATAACTTAAATTTTAAAAATTTGTACGAGCTAGAATTTTGATTCGCTGTGGATTCAAAATTTAGAGCAAGATCCATGCAACCAGAAATAATACATTCTGGCAATTAGCCTAAATTTCTGACTGGACGGGTCAATGCTTAAATGATATACTATTCGCATTCTCTTTCGTCTAGATTGTTATTTTTCTATGCTTTTCTCCAGCATTTCTAAATATATTCATTTGTATGTACTGAGGTAGAAACTTATCAACAATCGTTTTGATATAAACCTTAAAATAATTTTTTTTGCGTAGTACTGTCCTTTTTGAGCGGATCCCAAAATTGACGGTTGGGGGACAATTGATAGCACTTGTAGGTCGGTAAAATCCTGAATTCTTTACATTTCCAGGTGCACAGTTATTTTCTTAATAGATTGACGGGTGTTCCCTGGTGCCTTGACTCCGAAGCGGTCCTTACATTGTTTGTCCGGAAAGATTTGCGAATTAAGATTTGCCGATAATTTTCGGGACTTCATTTACAATCCATCCTGAGTGTTGACACCGTACACACTTACAAAACATCGTATCCGCTCGAATTATTATTTAGCTATTTCAGTCAAAATGTAAAAATTTCTTTACATATATGAATGGTAGATTGTATTTAATTAAAGCCCCCTTTTCAAAATTATTTTTAGTTATTCTTAGTTAAACTAAAAATGTCTTCAATAGTACTTTAACTTATTTGAAAAACACGGTTTTCATCAAATATCAGTCAACTTTTTAAAGATTTTATTATGCATCATATATACGCACTAAAGCTACGTTCTAATTAGAGGTTTCGATTGCCTTCGTTTAATATTTAATTTTATGTAGACACCAATATAATTTTGAATATTATATTGCATCTGCATTACAAATAAGTAGACATTTTACTGCGATCTAAATTTTGTGACTGGTATTTGTGCAGATGAGCATGATATCAATCAGTGCTACTGCTGTATCGTTAATAATGTCATCAATTTTTGTGAAATCACAATTAATTTTAAAAATTTATTTCAATAAGAAGATCAAATATACACTAATCTCTCATGTATTTTCGAAATAATTCAAAGCTCAACTTTTACTTCAAGCTAAACATTATTTATCCTATTTAAATAAACGTTTTAACATCTGGATTTAATATTATAAATTGAGTAATTCAGTAAATGCAGGTGTTGCAAATTTGCTGAAATTATACCGGCGATATATTTCGGACGGAAGGACTGTAAGATGTGTGATAGGTGGCTTTCTTTAATTCTGGAGACCACATGCATTTTTTCTTAATACTTAGTCTGTGTGAAATGAATTATTCACTACAGGTATAACAGCACATTTTAAGCTATTTTGAAACTGTAGCTCCTCCATTTCAAACTCCATGCCGTATTTCTTATAGATATTTTTTTAAATTGTTCCAATTCAACCGTGCTAGAAGTCAAAATTCTAAATAAAGTCAACTACTCTAATTGTTCTAAAACTTAAAATTTGCCGCATACTTACATTTAAATCTGTCGACTTATGTGTCTACTAATTAATGAAGGCAATTCTTGGTTCACTTATTGAATGTTTGGTGTGTTTCCGTAGCAGAAAAATATGCAAATTGGCGTCAATCGCCTTTGTTCTAGCTTCCTTGTTTGCTAACATAATTTCTTGCGGCACACGTGACTGATGTTAGTTAATTTATTTCATTTGCAAATAAGGCGGAACTTCGCTATAATATTCAACTTTAAATTTCAAGATTGTGAAAATAAATGCTTATTTATAAATACTGTAATACTTTATTAGTGAAATAGACTGCATTCAAAATTTCCTTTTAAATGTCAACCAATGTATTTATTTCTGCCAAACCTAGCCGCGTTTACACCTGACCAATTTACGCTTTTTACAATGTGTATGCACACCAAGTTAGAACTCCAGATTTATAAATTTAGCGAAGTTCTATCCGTCTCCCGCTCCTTCAATATTAATACGAACCTTTTTGTGCATGTCACATCGCATTTATCTTCCAAAATCTTTCCATGTGATATTACGCCGGAAAAAAACAAGACGTATGATAATATTTATAATTTTCCGGACGATTTCGACAAATATGCAATAATTTCTTCGCTTTTACCACAATAAATTTGTCAACAGATTTCATAGTTCAAATCTTAGTTTTGTTCAAAAGCTAAATATATTAGTAAGTTCAGATAGATGAAAATAATAAATATCCCCTTTAACTTATAAATATCAGCGCATTTTGTCGAATTAAAAAAAAAACTAAATGTGTATATGTCCTTGAAAAAATACGGTGTTTTGCGCAATGGAATTGAAAAGAATTCTTAAATCAATTCCGCTTAATGTGTGGAGATGAATTTATAAACCGTATATGTATATATATATATATATATATATATATATATATATATATATATATATAAATTGTCCAACGTGGAAGTACATACATATAATTCTTTCGGAATGCAAGACTTAATAAAATTCATATTAATCTTCCTATTTTCAAAGAAGAGAAGACATTTCTTTCTCATAATCTTCTCAAGTATCAACACATGAGCATACATTTATATATATATATATATATATATATATATATATATATATATATATATAATGTCCATTGACTACCAAAATCACACAGTATATTTCTTATTAGAAAGGAAATACTTTAATGCTGATAATGGTCATTTATTACGAGACTAATTAACTTCACCTTACAATTTTTCATTTATATACATCCTGGGTTTTCATTTGATTATGTCGGTGGCAACTAATCTGACTCGGTTTTACTTCCATTTATTGTTTGGGTTGATTATTAAGTGTGTATGTGTGTGCGTATGTGTCTGTGTGTTTGTACCTGTTTGCATGTGAATGTCTTCTTCACTGTATTACAAAGTGATGTCTGGGAAATGGTCATTCTTGTATTGATGGATTGAGAGTTAACCAACTTTTCGCATTTTAGGGTGTTACGTGTACGAATGTTATTTACCTGCGTATATTCTTTCGTTTCCTCTTGTTCCGCAATTTTGTTTTATCCACTTGTTAACAGCGTAAGTGAAGATTGCAATGTTGAATGCTCATATTGTTTCGAAATTTCTGTCTCCGTATTTTCAATTGTTTTTCCCCTTCGGATTGGCAAAAAACTGAAAAGGAAAAACGGCTGCACATACCGATACAGAAATTTCGAAACAATATGAGCATTCAACACGGCAATCTGCACCTGCGAGGTTACAGGTGGATGAAACGAAATTGCAAAACAAGGCGAAATGAAAGACTACACTCCGAAAAATATCATACGTACTTGTAGCAGCTAATAATGCGAACAGAGGGGTAACACTCAATCCATCAATACAAAAATGACCAGATCCCATACATCACTTTGCAATACGGCGAGAAAGACATTTCCATGCTAACAGGCACACACACAGACACAGACGTATACCCACTTACTAAACAACCCAAACAAAAAATAAAATTAAAACCGAGTCAGATTTGTTGCCACCCATATAATCAAATGATTACCCAGGATGTATATAGATTGGAGATTGTAAGGTGAAGTTTAGAAACCACGAAATAAATGTCCATTATCCACTTTGTTATAAATGTGTTTTTCTTCCTAATAAGTATATATATATATATATATATATATATATATATATATATATATATATATTTAACGGTTTGATTTGCGTTCGCTTGTTTGCGTTAGGTGCCTATTTTGATGATGAAAATTTCATGTGTTTTTGAAGTCTCGACTGGTTTTCATTATTCTGGGTGGCACGATTGACCAAACAAAATAGAAAATGAATTTAACTCGAGTGTGTAAAATGCATTTTAATATTTAAACTCGGCAAAAAAATCCTTTATTTCTTTATAAAAATTCTTATTTTAACTAGTTTAATGATATAACCTGCAGTTGTTGGACCGAATGCAGCTTGATGTAATACTTATTAGACTACTCTTATACATTAGGCTTGATTTTTTTGGTTAATATTTATCCAACTTAGAATAATATACATTGAACTGTACTAGAATGGCATGATTAGAATGAAAATGTTATTTTCGGAACAAAATAACAATTATTCAAACACCGTATTTCCTTAAATTGACTATTTTCCCTGATTTTGCACTCGAAAGAATTTCCTAGTATTGCTTCTGCCCGCATATGAATTTATGGCACTTGGTTCCAAGTCGCGCAAATAATCCTTTACGTTGCACATTCCACAGCCTTGTTCGTTATATACCAATTTATGTTTCCTTGTCAGTTCACTATTTCATTTGACCGAAAATTGTGGTCCCTTATTTGTCATTCATAGAATGAGTCTATGCTTTGTGTGTTAAATAAATTGACTGAAAGTAATTTGGCAAGTTTTGAAGATATACTTTAAATTATTATAAATTCAATTTGCATCAACTAGGCCGGGTGTTCCTTATTGGCCACTTGTATATAGTAGCAAGAAGTTTCACTGACGGATAAACACCAGTTAGTATTTTGGTCTGAATACTACAGACTCATTTTCGATGTAATGATTGCAAGTTTGATTTACCATCCAACTTAGATTTTATGGCCAAACTCCCATCTTTTTTCTCGCTTCATTAAAATGCAACATCAGTATCAGAAAATGATTGATTTAAATTTAAATTGCTGGTTTTGATATTTAAATTTATATTTATCAGTTGACTAAACAAATTTTTATAAAGCAAACGCAATTCTGCTACTATACTGCTTTTGTCCTTCATTGTCATTCTGTAGTAGTAGCCGAACGGCCGCTGAAAGTTTATTGAGCGCATGAACATTGGTTACTTAGCCTTTAAATTTTTCCCTATGCCAGTGTAACCGTGCATTTGATAATAAATTTTGCCACATAAGAATTACTGGTATAGGGTTAGTTTAATCCTACGCAGTACACGCATGGGTGGGTCATTCTACCTAAAGTTAAACACTGCCATTCAAGTTATCTAAGTATTAGTAAACTCTATTCTTCCTGTATAAACGTTATGTAATTAAAGTATCCTGGCATTTATTTTGCCGGAATAAACTAAATATTACTTAAAATATCATATTAAATCCTTATTCTAAACTGGTTTCACCTCTATTTGGCATTCATGCCGTTTAGTCAGAATGTAACTGCCAAGATTTAAATTTTGCTGCTTTTTGTTCAAAGTAGCGCAGCACACCTCCTAAACCATATGTATTTTGTATTTCATTTTGTCAGACGGTTGCATGCATCTAATTTGACCTAAAGTGCCCTGCATATATATTTTATGGAGACATATTATATAATTCTAAACTGTTTTGTCAGGATGTACCCTTTCTTCATTATCTACAATAGGCAGTTATTAAATTCATCAAACAATCACAACTTTTATGTATTTATATAGTAGATGTCCGCTCGCAGGAAAACAAGCCTTTTGACAGTTGAATAACCAGAGTTTTGGATAGTTTTTACATTATGCGAAAATTATTTTTTATAAAGCATCTATATTAAATTATTGAGTGGTAATAGGGCGAACATTTTAAATAATTGAAAATATAATATTTTTCGTGACATTATATTTGATTATTTCTGTTATTCTGATCTTTGTCAAATGCTAAATTATTGATGAAATTTAAACGTCCATTCTAAAATCGCCATTGAATAAATAAAAAATGCTAATTTCATCATTAATTGGAGTATATATCCAGCATGCATATAAATTTATTATTTAGACATAAAATGCCAAGATATTATTTTAATTAGATTTTATTTCCTGTTTGGTAAAACTAATTTCATTTATCAACCACTTAATTACAGTTCTTCTATTGTAGACATCTAAATTTAGTTATTCATAATTTCCATTTATCACAATATAAAAGCCCTTTTATATAGATTCAGTATTTATTTATATTGAAAAATGATCAAATAAGCTCGATTAATTTTGTGAAAGTATGAGTTGAAAAAATGGCATCAGTATTCTTTTTTATTTAACAGAGGAGATTAGAATTTTAAATTTATTTTCACAATTATTGTACACATATGTTATGTTGTATTTTATTGTTCTCTGTGTCTTATAGCCAGCAACTAATTTCCGCAAAAAATGCAAGTCAAATTAGACAAATAACAAATTTTATTTTCACGTCTATGATATCAAGTAATTTATATTCAAGTATATCTATCTGTGTGCTACAGTCACGCATCTATCAAATAAAATAAGATTCCCATAATTAAACAAAGAAGCTGGCTTCTTTGTCAAAAGATTTTCGCACGAATTATGACATTTGATTTTTGAACTATTAAAAGCGTAGCAGTTCACAAATTTGCGTAAAAATATGAAAATCATGATGCGTAAAATAATCAAACGCTAGAAGTTATAAGTAACATCATTTTTTATTACACTTATGCTTGTAAGGTAAGCATAAACTGAAAATGTAATTATTTATCACAATTATAATATATAATAATTTGTTTTAATTAAATAATACTATATTGATACAAAAGTTTTGATGCAAAAAATAAAATTCATTTGTTTTAATTACAAAATATTACGTGTTATTCTTTTAAGCATTTACAAAATGGACATGAATATGAATGTCATGTTCGTTTTGACTTCAAATAAATGACCTTCACATTTTTTATCAAATTTGTACTCACTGTAATGTATGTTATGATTTCATAGACAATTATCAGTACCATTTTCTAATTGTAATAATAATGAGTATGAATTTCTACAATTTCAGCAAAATTTTACACCTCTACGTTGTGCGGCATCAGTGATTACACCATTCAAACGTACACATTCTATATAAACATAAATTACGACCTCTGTCTAAATACCCTGAGTTGAATTCCCATATGTATAGATTTAGTCTACTAAGCAAAAAATAATAAATGTCAAAACCGGAAATACCTATTGCAATAACTTTCTACCTCTAATATTTGTACACACAACTTTTGATTCTTGGGAAATTTGCAGCATTGCATATTCGATATTAAGTTTTTATATATAAATTGGCGGATTTATTTCCACCTTTTTAGCAACAAAAAAGTATCGATTCCGTTATATTTGTCACGGATTATATTTTAATAGGGTATATAAGCTTTTATATAATATTGTGGTTCGGAATTTATATTTTCCGGAGTCTTACAACTTTTTTACTGGTTTATCACGTGTTACTCTACAAGTCGTTCTGATTATGTTATGGCTGCACTTGAATTGATGAATTGTGTGTATAACAGGTATTTTATGTTATAGTTCTTATAAATGCAAATACTTCTTCTACGTATTTTGCTGTATGTTACAATTTTCACAAATTGTTCGACATCCCCAATCGTAAGAATGCAGAGTGTACATATTGCCATATTGGTTAGTTGGAACTTTGGGTCTAAATGGATGCCATATGAGCTCCACCTAAAGGAAAAATAAACTAACCAAGTTACATTAGTTAGTATATAACTGAAAATTGTGTGCAGTGTAGTGTGCGGCAGAATGACTCAATGATCAGAGCACCAGATTCCAAAGCAGACGTGCTTAGGTTCGAGTGCTGTCTGCGGCAAATTCTGAAGGAGCAATATGACATTGATTATTGATATTTTACTAGTTAATTAATATTATTTGTGTTCATATCAAGACCGCAACCTTGATTATAATAATTGTTATCACCACCCGCGTAACCAATGTTCTTTTAATTATATAAATATTGCCATATTGTTTGTTCTATTTAAAGCCACGTGTCGAGTGTTAAATTATCGAAAAGAAATGTCCGCCTGACATATTAAACGAAAGTAACTTCACTGCCTTTATAAAATAACTGGGTAAGTGACTAAAATTAACATATAAAAATAAAATGAATATCTGCCACATCAATCACATCTATCAAAATGCAGGCTTTCAAAATAATCAGAAGGAAGATGTCACAGTAATATAAAATAATTGCATAAAAAATGTAATAAATCATAACACAATATTATTGGCTTTGTGGCAGCATCGGCAAACTACCAAACCAAACAATATATATATATATATATATATATATATATATATATATATATATATATATATATATATATATATATATATATATACAGGAATTCGGAAAACGAAAACATCAAATTGAATTGAAACTTACAGGGAATAAATTGTTGTAACTCTGTGTAATGAGTTACTTGATCTGTACTGTGACTAAAGAACGATTGCTTGTATTAACTTTTTTAGTCGAAATTTTCGTGATTCCGTTTTTCTTCCCACCATAAATCCAGAAATCACCCCTCTTTCTTTAATATTTTATATTTCTAACTTTTGCTTAGTTTTGTCCCGATAGAGCGAGCTTTAAAGTTGTCTCAAAAAATTCTCCATGAAAAGATTAATTGGAGAAAACCCTTTGCTTGCAAATTGATAATGCTGACCAAAACTGACAAAGTACCGAGTATTATTTAAATTAAAATCGGTGTGTATAACACCATAATACATCATCGGCAAAAATTTTAAAACGACTAAAATCCCCAAGAATAATTTTTCAACATAAAAACTATCGTTAACTATCATCTAACAGGAGGACCCCATTAAATTAACACCGCAAATGTTGTTCTCGAATCAATAATTAACCGGAAAATTCAAAAATTTCTTTTATTTTCAAGTATCCTGAATACTTTCTTTACTTTTTCAATACATTATACATGTTATATATATATATATATATATATACATATATATACAAATATTTGTGTGTGTTTATATATTTATATATATATATATATATATATATATATATATATATATATATATATATATATATATATATATATATAGTTTGGATACTTATGTATATTCCTTTCCTGTTTCGATATATTGCATAACACTCCGATTATGCTTAAACAAATATAAGATTCTTACACTTTTGGCTCCTGTAAAATCAGAAGAAATTAGATTTTATAAATATTTTGGCTTAAACTGTTGCAGAAAGTGTCTAAATTTGTTTTTCCATGTGAATTATTTCAACTATTTAGCAGATGATTCCACTGCTACGCATTTCATGGAACAAAATTCGCATCATGCCTAATACACAAGAGCATATATGTTTTTTCTCCAAAACCGAGAATATATAAATATTATATTTTCAATTGAATGAATTCTATGCTAGTCAAAACATCAAACTGACGCCCCAGGGAAAAGTAAAAGGAGTTATTTTTTTAAAAGATCTGCATAGATTATGATAATAAATGATGGGTCAAAACTTGAAAACGCCAGCCAACAATAGGACCGTTTTACCAACATTTAATCAATATACGGTATCTTTTTCTTTAAATACAAAATCCCTTTTTAATGCTTGGATCTGAAAGACAGATTGGAATTCATCAAATAAATTGAAAAGCTACAATGATCACATCTAAAGTGAAAGGAAAACCAAAATCGCATTAAGCAATGGCAGCCTCGGAAATACCTACAATACGACCAACTGTTTCCGTGAACATACCAATCCGGCAAAATGAAGCAGAGCTCCTCTGCAAAATACAACAACCAATAGAAACGTCATAGATGCACACAACGTCAAGAACTCATTGGAACTAGCAGAAAATCTAACAATTATATTCATACTTTACAATAAAATGGTCTTAAATATTTTTTTAATTTTGGTTTAATTACTTTTTACCTGACATAACAGCAGCCTTTAACTCAGACATAAATAGAAATCACATTCTAATTATTCTCCAAATATAGATAAGATAAGAAATCTAACATTATGATGAACAATACGCCTACATTTTTGCATTCGAATGAAAAGTTTTCAGACATTGCATTGGTTAGGCTTAAAGGAATGTTGAGTCGCTTTATCTGTCTAAGACCTACGTTTGCCACAATCAGTGAACAAGCCAAGAAAATGTAATTACCAGTGAATATTTTACAAAGCGTATTTCAATTGATATATTTTCTTCACTGAGTAAGTAAAACCCCTAGTTATAACACTTCAACAAACTAACAAAGTCGATCTACGCAGCTAATATATAGTCCAGAGATACTCTCTCCATCAAGGACGGTTAACTCAATGTTAATTTAACAATAACCCAGCACTGGCGTGAAACGGAGAATCCTGAAAATCTGTTGGACAACCATAGTCAAATATTCAACCAGAATGACAAGAAGTTGAAGTCGAATCAGAAAGGCAGTGCCGTCATTTTCATCTTTCTCAATGCCAAAAACTGCACGAAAAGGACAAAGATTAATGCCTAAATCATCTGATGAAATACGACGAAAATCATTAATTAGAAAAACCGGCAAAAAGTAAAAATCTAAGTGAAAAAAACTATATATAGAGAAGTAAATCGTCGTTAATTATTTCTTATTTATATCGTAATAAATTTCCTACCCTTTCTTGGAGAGACAGCTTTAAAACTCACAAGTCAGCATTTTACTAAACATTAAATACTCGGACGACTGTTGCAATACAATTTTTATGAAATATAATTTAAAACTAATTCGCACTCAATCAACAAATCGAAACCCATTACCAATACAACAAAACAACAGTTTTGCTCATTTTTCTGACGTTGATACGTATTTTACTGAATTTTCATCCGAAATATAAACAAACGTAGAGAAATGCAAAATGGATAATTATTTTAGATTAATTTAATTAAATTTGTTATCTTGATATGAGCGCATATTCCATTATTTGAATTTTGTTGTCAGTATAAACCAATCATTGTATTATTTCTAAAAGGCAATTCACACAGTGGAATGGATTGGTCTTTATTGCTATCTGCTCACGTACTGTTTAGAATTTGCTGCGAACAAGATGTGAAAAGTTCCTAATAAGGACGAATACAGTCACTTGGATGAATTGCTTTTTCTACATAATACAATGATTAGTTTATACCGGCAAATTTTTGTATATAATTGGATGGGTGTCTTTATCTAGATCGCAACGGAGATTAAAGTACTTTTTATCACCGCCCGAGCAGCCAATGTTCGTTTAATTACTCTAAAAAATAAAAGAAGTGGTCTTATCATCCTTAACATGCTCTTAAGCTAAAACTGATGCTTCATTTTGATACTAGAATGTTGAATTCTTGTTCCAAGTTATCTTCATACCACGCGTAATACCTTCAACAGAATATCCCAAAAACTGCTACCCTATATTAATATATATATTTATTTTTAAAATACTTTTTACCGTTAAATGGCAAAATTGAAAAATTAATATTTTAAATCCTATTACAAAGACAAATTTTACTAAAATAAATTAAAAAAATCAACCAAAAGATTTTTGTACCATCCTATTATCCCACATTCTTTACCTAAATATATAGTTGTTAAAGGGCTGCATACCGGATCCTATTGATGAGTCGCCAGTAAGCACGAAAAGAATGTGCATGAGATTATAATTTCCGTTCATGCTGCCTTTGTTTTATCGTACTGGTCCGACCTGAACTAATTTGTTACTAGGTTCGCAACACCTAATACATACTAGCAGATACACCAAATGATGGAGCTAGAATTGGAAGTTCAAATGATTAAATTCTTCAAATTTTGCATAGTTCGCATATTTCGTTATATTTGTGTGTACACATGTAATGAAAGTACATAAAGAATATAATCAACGGAATATAGCGGCCATACTTTTAACAACTGATTGACAAATCCAAAGCACCTTTGAAATGTATGGAAAATCTAAGCAAATTTCATATGAAATTATTAACAAATTTCATATAACCTAAAAACCACCGAAAGTAAATCACGAAAAATTCCGCTAATATAATTTTATTTTCACCTGATTGTGAATCGCCATAATCAGGATTGGCATACCCACGTCAAGGCAGTTTCGAAATTCTTGTTGTTGTGCATCATGAATTTATTAGTCGGAGGGAAAAATCTGTGAATATGTTCGAGCTGTGCACACGATATAATTTTTATTCTCATCAAAGTCCGAACTATTATATCATAAACGAGTTGCATGACATTATTAATACATTATGAGATATTTCCTATTTGACAATTCTGCGCACAATTTCACCTACACAAACACAGCACGTTAGACTATGCCCACATGAATTTGGCCAAAAATAAATGTCCCACATGAAGCAGAATTTATTGACGTAGACGGAAGTTAAACACTGTTGGAAATAATTTAAACCTGATGAATCATCCATACCCGAGGATTTAAATACACCCTCAAACTTTCAAATCGGCAATTAAATACTCATATTACTGTTGCCAGTAGTTTAAAAGAAATACACAAGTCTACTTGATGCAACTGACTAAATAATATTAAAAGCCTATAATTTGATAATTAATCTTTCTTATTTTTGATTAAAAGTTTGGAGTTAATTTGGCTTATTAATTCAAATAATCTAGATTTCAATTATTCAACAAACTATTTTTCCGAAAAACATATTTTTGGAGGCAGATATTTAAATATCGTCGTCTTTCATTTAATTGTACGTAAATGGCAAAAAGATTTATTTAATTCAAATAGGAAAAATTTGGAAAAAATATTTCAGCATTCTTTTTATGATGGTGAAAAATAAATTTTCAAATGAATTCAGGAAATCTTGAATTATTGTACTCCATTTATCAATGTAGATAACTCGCGCCGAATTTCAAAATTAATAGGTCTAAAACGTTTTACCCACAAAAAGGTAGCTTCGTGATTTTGCTGATGATATAATACGCATTATTTGTGATATCATTGAGATAAATTAACTGATAATCTTCATCAAATCGAATTAAAATTTAGTCTAAATTAGAAAATATGTAGCCAGGTATTTTCACTGGGATAATAAAAGCAACAATAATTTACTGGTTGCTGCCATTAATATAATGCAAAACTGATCTTAAACTTTTACATAACATTTTTTAAGATTATTGTAACATTTATTTATTTTTTAACTGCATTATAATAAATTAGCATGTAATATTGGCTGGTACAAATATGAAACCGGTAACATGGCTTGCCAAAAATGCCCCGATAGATCAACTGCTCTTGAATTTGGTTCAACTTCGTGCAATTGCATCACAGGTACCTATCGAGCAATGGAGTCATATGTAGAAATCGAAGAGCCTAATGATTTCTTCTACACAAATGACACATTTGCATCACCATGCTCAAGTAAGTTAGTAAAGACGAGTAATTTTCCCTCAAATTAGACAATATGTGACTTCTCATTATTAAAATGCAACAGATGCGACATCAGAGAGGGTACACATGAAACATGATTTCTATAATACTGCCGTTTCTAGCGTAAGCTATACTAATTTTACAGTCATGGTAGTAAAAAAGTTTAGACATTGTCAATTGAAATACTGCTGCTAAATAGTAATTGCCTGAAGTTGGTGTCCAAAAATTTCACGCGTAACATGTTCTGCTCACTAACATTGCTTCAACTCTTCAGTAATCTTCGCCCTGTGCCACACCGAAGTAGGATATACAAATTAGCAATTATGTACTTTGGAATTGAATATTTCAGCATGACACATTTTGATAGCCATCAAGACAAACGCATTACAGAATGTTAACAAATATTTTTTGAGCTTTTAAAAATATACGTAATAATTAATCGTACGTAATTACTGCAGAGCATATATTTGCATAAATAATCTAATTTTGATTTAAATTTTAAACGTTAGGAACATTGTTGTTTAATACATTTGTCAAAATGATCAGAAATATTAACCTATATCAATAATTTGAATTCAAGTAAAACCCTATATTTTACATACGAGTACTAATTTTACTTTGTATAAATTACTACAAATAAACAATAATTAATTGCGAGGGTAGTGTTAAAAAATCATTAAATCAAGTTTGTGAGCTTGACGTAAACACCATTCCTATCCTATTTAACCAGTCGCGAAGAACATATCAAAACTACCGCCAGTCGCACGCTGTGACGCGTTTCGACCTTCTATGAGCATCATCAGAGTATGGCAGAAATCTTACTAGCGAGGATCAAACCGCATTGAATATATATAAAAAGCAAAATTGGATATGCGGCTCTCACATCTAGTAGTCTTGCACATATTGTACTTGACTAAAAATGTCGGCTGCACAATTTCTATGTGGTCACGAAGATTAACTGTTTGCAGCATTCGCCAATCAAAAGCATATACAGACAATGCATACTTGATTTAATGAATTGTTACTACCACCAGCCCAATCAATTATTGTGTAATTGCATTGTCTATATATAAGTGTGTGGTTAAATTTGCAAACAATTAATGTTCGTAAGTAAATGTGTGCTAGACTACTAGAGGTGAGAGCCGCATATATAATTTTGCTTTCCATATATACGCAATGCGGTTTATTCCTCGCTAGTCAGTTTACCATCGTAATCTGGTGATGGTCATGGAAGGTCGAAGCGCGTTAGTGCGTGCAACTGGCAGTAGTTTTGTTATGTTGTTCGACGGGCTAAATACAATGCGATTTGTGTTTACTTGAAGCTCGCAAAGCTGATTTAATTAATAAATTAGTAAATTGTTAGAATTTCATGATTGATTTTTTACTCCTATATTGATATGCATATCCCACGTTCTAAGAAAAAAACAAACTGGGACTCTTTCAGAGAATATACCGCGAATCTTTTACCATTGCAAATTTTAATCTGTAAATTATAATTATTAGAATAGTGTCCTGGCTTAATTTAATATACATTGTACCACCTAGTTTTCTTTGGTCACTTTTTTTCGAAGCTTTAGAATATTAATAATTGTTAACATGGCACATATTGTAACTAATTTTGCAGCCTCCTTTGTCCAATATTCTTCTGAAGTGCATTGCAGGATCACAGATATTTGCCAATTTGGCTTCCTCTAATCCAAGGATTTAAGCCAGTTCACCAATTAAAACATACAATTCTAATATGAAATTCGTAGACGCTCTAATAGTTGTGAGCGATGGAAAGCGTTTTCCTCCCAGTAAGATGCAAAAAACGACCGTTTATTAATTGAGAACAAGTCAAAATTTTGTTGTTTCTCCAATTTGCGAGATTTAACTTAACCAAATAAGAAAAAAATATCTGAAATGGCTTAATCCATTTTAAGGAAAACACAGAATAACTTTGTAATTTGAGCTCATTTATGATTAAGTAATAGAATATTTAGGAAGACCAGTTAAGCAAGGGGGAACTTATTTACAAAATGATTATGGATTTCTTTATTTCTAGAATTGGACAGCCGCCTTTACCATCTACCGTGCGAAGAATTCGTCGAATAATCTTTTTAATGTATAGTTAAGCTGCGGTTGGTCTTTGCATTATGTCTGCAAACATTTCTTAAGGAGAAAATATTTCGATTTGTTTACTCAGATTCAAAACATTTTCAGCTAAATTCAAAAGAATGCAAAAAGTGTTTTTAAATTGTTGATAATGCATACCCAGCACACTGTTTTTATCAATATGCCAGAATGCTACAATCAGGAATAAAGTTCGTTGACACCACTCAGCCTGAACGGGTAAAATTCTTTAATGAAAAAACGAAACAGCCAGTAGATACTAAGCCGAGTTATGACAATATTTATCCAGAAATTAAATATAAACTGATGTACTAGATATACGAAGAAAGATCATTATTAATGACCGTTGCTGTTGTTATTCTTGTGCCAGAATCTTAGAATAAATTCTAAATAAGGACTCTGTTGATTTGAAAAATATAAGGAAAATAATTTTTTACTTGCTACTGCCCATCAAACTATAAATAACTGTTTCCAGTTTTGTAGTATTTTACGCTTTATTAATAAATTAGGAACGTATATTTGCCAATTGCGTGGTAACATCGGATTACATTTTATGTTTAAATTATAATTGTCATACGCGTTTACGTTTATATATGCGGTTTCGTGTGTATGAAAACGATGCTCCAGTGAAGCCAATGAAACCAGTTGGTTTCAATTTTACAATCAAATGAAGCGCTCGACCAGATAAACACACTTCGTCATCAGAAGAGCACTTGGCACATTTCCAATGACTAGAATAATTATTCAAAACATCCTAGATTTTGTAATTCACGGATGTACGTTAGTTACATATATATATATATATATATATATATATATATATATATATATATATATATATATATATATATATATATATATTTATATTTATATATATATATATGTCTGTCTTCGCAATTTATCCCTCAATAATTCTTTTCACAAGCCTAAAGCTTCAAAATCATCGAAGAACTATACTGCGTCAATTGTAACTACTCTAGTGGCCAACAATACATCTGCGAGGCTACTAGTATCATACTCTTGTGAGTATGTTTGCAAAATACGCGAAATTAACTTAGCGTCGTACAGCTAATGGGTCTATCGTCACAAGGCAACTATAAAATGCTCCGACTACTAACTGAAACAGACACTAGTACCTGATAAATCTTGTCACTTTAAATATATTTGGCTAAGAAAAACTGGCCAATTAAATTTCAGCTACAAATTTTCCAAGAATTAAAAATTTATTTTTCATTGACATTCTATAAAATGTGTCTCCATCTTATCTAGCCAACATTAACAAACACGCTTTGCAGAGAAAGATATAATTTACTATTCAGATTCACAGCTTGTACGTTTATGGAAAAATGTTGCGCGACAGAGAATAGATTAATTACCAGGCTCTTGTTTTAACCATTTAGCTATTTGTATCCAAAGTTTTCAATTTTACTCGGAATATTTTTGCTTCCTGTTTCAGAAGACTTTTTCAACAGAAAGTACATCAAACAAACAAATTGACAATCAAATTGTTTGTATGATGCGCTTTTTTTGAAAAAGGTTTCCGAAAGGGAAACCCGAAATATTTCAAGTAAGATTGATCACAGCCAGTAATGTTAGACGAAGTTGATTCTTCACGCTTAATGGACTTTTGTTGGTCACTATGCAATCCACTTAGTTGAGTGAAAGCCACTTATACAAAGTCAAAAGTATTCTTTTGAATATCATCATTAAGTCCTATCATAAATTTGTTTGGTTTTGTAGCTGCATCAACGAAAATATAATATGTATAAAATTTTCCATTTGAACAAAATGTTTTCAGAACAATTTGGTTTATATTCTTTGCAACTTACAAATAATCTACTTAACGCCTTCAATAAATTTTGATGGGCTCTTCGTATTCACTTTTAAATTGAACCATTATAATCAGAGAATGGCCAAAATATGATTCTATTAATTCTTTAAATATTGTTAATAATTTTTTTATGGAGGTCCACCATCCGCACCGCGCCATCTTCAACTAGCACATTTGAACAGTTCCAGCCTGACGCTGAAGTGGTTTCCACCGGAAAACACAGGTCATAGAATAGACTTAGTCTATCGTGTTGTCTGCCACGGTTGTCCAGAGACGGGAACGCCGAAACTTGCCGCATTATTTGTGGCTGACACAAAGTGCGTACTTTAGAAATTTTTACATTTTGTCATAATTAATTGCACAACTATTAAGAAACGATTGTCATAGAATGCAAGTGGGCATCAATAAATGACGAAATAAACAAAATAATAAAAATCTCTTTATTTCCTCCAGTTGAAGTAGAATAATGGAACTTCTTCTTCTTCTTTGGAATATTTCTCAGCTCTTTTATTTTGCATTTTAGTATACAGGGTTGATTGCTCAATTTACCATATAGACATAGTTTAAATACGCAATAATTTGGCTTGATGCTTGAATATGCTTAATTTAAATTCGAATTATTAATATAATGTGAACTTTGAATTAAATGATAATCGTATAAATATAAATATTTTTTCAATATATACGTCTATATATGAATATATATATATTCATTGTTTCCTTCCTGTGTGCAAAAACAAAAAGAAATTTTATCAGATATAAGAAAATTTTCTTTCGCATGGTCTTCTCAAAAGGGGAATTAAACAGAAACAGACGTATTACGGGCCAGAAAAGAAAACAGTCTACCTAAACATCCCATTTAAGGGGGATGCAGTTTCCAGAATGGCACAAAATTAATGCTGAAACAGCATTAACACGCACATTTAATGCAGCCAAACTACGAGTGTTATTTAGGGTAACACACTTGCCTTTACCAGCAATCAAAGAGAAACAGCCGTTAATATCGATATCAAATATTATTTACCAATATACGTGCGCAAGTTGTCGATCAACTTACGTAGGCCGATCGACCAGACGGTTAATTACTCGAATGAGAGAACATTGCAACTTAAATGCCTGTTTTAAATCAAATGTTGAATACACGTCTGCTATTGCGCAACACATCATCGAAACATCGCACGTATGTTCTCCAGACGTAGCATTCAAAGTAATTACTTAATGCAAAAACAAAAGGAGCTAGCCACATACGAAGCCTTATGGATAAACAAATTGCAGCCGGATTTATGTAAGCAGAAGAAGCACGTACAAGCATTGAGCTTGAACTGGATGTGACGCACGCAATTTGATTGGTTTCTATTTTTCACACTCTCTTTGTTCACATATTTCTATCTTGTTTTGCTTTCCAATTTATATATAAAGATATGTTCATGAGTAGATATTTGAGAAGACCATGAGAAAGAAAATTTTCTTATATCTGATAAAATTTCTTTTTGTTTTTGCACATAAAAAGGGTACAATGAATTTTATTAAAGCTCGCATTTCAAAAGAATATATATATATATATATATATATATATATATATTATATATATATAGAGCGAGAGAGCAATAGTGAAAGAAAGAACGAGAAAAACAAAGACAGAGATTTAAATAAAGCGGATAAACTATATGTGCTACATTATACAATGCATAATTCATACCAAAATTATGTGTTTATAAGCGTTTTTAATTAATCCCCGATTTATATTAAACGTTTTTTAATTTCAATGTGTGAATAGCATTTATATTTATTATTATTCTGTTAATTATAATATACGAGCCATTAGGAGACATTAAAATAAAAGAGTGAGGACATATCTATAAGAGATCTTGTTTGCGTCTAGATAGAAATGAAAATTGGTGCTTCTTATATGTATTATTTGTAACCTAACAGTCATTCATCCGGTGGTGGTGATTTCAGTTTAATTCATTATATAAATATATTTAAATTGCAAGTTATGCCGATATTTGACCTGCACTTTCTGCAGGATTGGTTATATCTAAAAATGCTAACCCTCATAAACGTAGACAGATACATATTTCACTTTTCCTAAAACCAAAAATATCATTAGTTACATCTTAACACGAAATAGATGTATGTCCACCAATACATAGAACACTTAATGGAAAATGCTCAATTACAGTCTAGGATGTCAACTAAATATACTTTTTAAACACAATATTACTTTTTTGCATTTTCCGCATTTTTGCTTATAATTTTAAGTAAGTATATTCTTGGGTGTTTACGTGAGAAGTCTCCTTTTACTATTCTAATTTAGTTTAGAATTATTGAACCATATTGCTAATAAGTTATCAAGCATATTTTATTTCTGTAATTCTATATATCACAACGGTTTGGAAATACTAAAAATTTCGTAATTCCTTTCGAGTTGAAATTAAACAAAATTGCATGTGTAAGAATTCAGATTATACTACCCAACCAGCTTCTCAAATTAATATCTAATTGGAAAAAATGAACACTATTTTATTTTAAATGCGATAACGTAAAGTCTGACCAAATGCCAAGATACTTGACTGATCTCTGTTCAGTTAAAAATATTTACATTCCTTTGGGTACATTAATAGTTAAGAAAATAATTACATTCCAATAGCCAATACTTATCTTCCATGTTTTAATGCCGCATTCGAATTTGGAGAACAAGCCGTTTACTTTTAAGCACTCAATGCGTGGGTGGTGATACGAAATATTTAAGTCAAAGTTGCGTGTTTGTTATATTAACAAATCGCATTTAATTTGTATAAATCAGTAACAAATATGTTTCGTTTATAGTAGCAATGGGAATTTCAGTCATTAGATAGTTTTTGTATAAATTAGGAGCTCTGCTAATTACATTACTGGGCTTAAACCATGGCACATTTGCTTATGTGTCTGCAATTCTTTGCAATATGCAACTCTGCCGCAAACTACGTACAATTTTCAGTTATATGCTTAATTAATGTGATAATAATTATTGACATGAAGCTTACGAGCTTTATATAATCACCAATAAAATTATGTATATTCGCCAGTTTGAAATAAGCATTGTGTTATGTAATTGATTTTCCTGTGAGGCTCGCAAAGTGGACGTGACAAATTGTCATCTCTACTTTCTAAATTAGTAATGATATGAATATATTGATCTTAAATTAAATACAACTTCTCCAGATAACGTCATGTATGTTCATTAATGTCTGGCTGTGGGTGCTTTTTAAGAACTTTATATCTAAAGTCATTCCACAAATTTTTTTTAACAGAAGAAAAGGCAATCTAAAACTAATAATTGTGAGTTGTGTACAGCGAGATTGTGCACCGATTAGTCACAGACTTCAAAGCAATTTTTTCTTGTTTGAACCCGGCTCATTGAAATATTCTTGACGGTACTTGTAAAGTTTCCAAAAATCACGAACCAACCTGACGAATGATTCGTCATTCATAACATACACAGTGCAAATTCTTATCGACAATAAATATATAAATAGATATCACGCTTGCCATTTTGATTTGAAGTATCATTATATTGACCCAGCATATTAATTTTTGTGTAATTAAATAAATGTGCAATTCAATAACACTTTTCTAGGTAGCGTAGTTGTATGTTCTATAATAACGGAATTTGGTTGATCAAATTGAACTTTTGTCTGGAAGAGATGACTCAGACTCAACCTGATATAAAGGCTACAAAAATGTTAGAGCATAACTGAAAACCTTGTATAGTGTGGAACATGATGACTTTTTTATAGAGTTACACACTCCGAAGCAAATATTCTTCAGTCACAACTCAGTTCTCGGCAAAATTCTAAGCAGTACTTGAAGAGACCCGTCCAATGGATCAATTTCCTTTTCTACCTTAAATAATTCTGAAGTTAAATTGAGAATTATATAATAGGATAGGTGTTTATATCGACTTTCCCACATTGATTTAAATATAATAATTTACATAATTATTTTGAATACAATATATTTCTTTATAATACATTTCATTTTCAAAATTTATTTTTTTAAAATTTTAATATTCAGATAATCGCATTGATAATTTTTTACTGTCATTTATATTTTAGAATGTTCAAAAAGCATTACTTCCGAAAATGCTGTTCCGCGAACCTTTAGCAAAAGATGTGTGCAAAAACATTTTATCTGTCGTATAGTAAACAGTTGCATTGGACTTTTAAGTTTATTTTCATCTCCTATAAAAAATTTTCTCATCAACATCGAAGCAACATTATCTTGTACAGAATGACTACAATACTTATTTTTGTGTACTGCATAATATGCAGCGTTCACGGAGTTATAATTTAAGATATGTAAACTACTTACATCGCCCAAGTAAAGAGACAAATTACGTTTACAAGAACACAATTTTTTAATACTTTTATTTGAAACTGTTATCCCAATATTTAAATAGCTTAACAATTGTACGCACATTGTCACCTGAAAAGCAATCCTATATAGAAAATATAATTTAGACAAATAATTGTCTAGATTAAGTTATGATCCATTACCTTAACTTCGTTCGTTTATCATATTATAAAAATATTTCGGAAAAGTTTAAAGCAGGCATATCATAAATCGCTTTTTTATTATGTGTATTTATTTTTTAACCGACCCTGCAGTTAATATCGATGAGGCCGATTATAACTAGTAAGCATATTAATTCTTTTACTAAATTTTATAGAAATTATTATATTAAAAAGGCAAATTAATAGCGATGGACAACTTTTATCATTTTATAAACCGTTTCGCTTAACAAAAGGTTAAATAACTACTGTGAAGCAATATAGTTTACACATATGAATATTCGATGTTGTATTGGGCATAAACTATATAACATTTTTTAACAATTTGAGGAAATTTGTTCTGTGATATATATTGTAAAGATTTCTCGTGAAAGTCACCTACTGCATGATTCTAGTTATTCGAAACACAGTAAAATCATTAGTAATATATATAATATTTCCACTATTTCTTCTTATATACACATTTTAGCATAACGATATCAAATTTAGTACCAATGTCTCGATATAGATTTGTTATCTATGCACAAAATGGCGTCTCAAGAATGGCAGATTCTTTATGGAAATACTCAGCTAGCATTACAATCGTTACTCCTGCAAGTAAGGAAATCTTATTAATTTTTTTATTTTGTCCAAAACAAATGATGCTTATTCTAAAACAAAAATACTTTCAATTATGCAAATAAAGTATTTGATAAATCTCATTCGAAATGTAACCTGTCAGCTCTGCTTCGATTCCAATTTTGATCAAGAATTTTACAACTTTTATAGTCGATATTATACACATTTGATCAGCCAACCTATGTCATACTCAAGGACAACCTGAATAAGTATAATAATAATAATATTATATATATATATAAGTTTAAATATTTAAATTATTAATGAACCTCGACTGGTGATAATATTTTTTTAACTAAAGTTAGTGAGCTCAATGATATCGTCAATCAAATTGAATTTTACATGTCACACAAGCTAGCAAACCTTCCGCCAGTCACACGCATTGACGCGTTTGGACACTCAACGATCGTCGTCAACGTGATTGGTGTTTAAATCACGTTCTCAACTTAAAATAAGGAGATGAAATGTAATTGTTTAATCGGTATAAGTAAGTTTATATCTAAAAAATTCATATCATTCTTCCATATTCAAATATTAAATCCACTAATCATTTCATCGTTTGCAATGAAGCTATCCTAACAAGTTTTGGGATTTTCGCAAATTTAGGACAAATACAATTAATTAAATGATACCGGTAAATAAGTTGCGCTAGTAAAACAAGATTGGCATATGGCATGTGTTTCTTTTCGTACTTTAAATCTAACCTCTTAAACGTTACAAGCTATTTTCATCTGTATGGAACTTTCAAAACCAAAATTAAATATCTTTACATATTTTGCTTAGTACGTAAATCAAAAATATTTTCCCCCTTCAATTATTTCTTATTATGGTTGTTTTTTTCCTAATGCATAGTGCCAACAATCGTAATTGATGAAATCAAATATCATTGGATTTCCGCAAATAGTATCAATATAAGTTGGAAAACATTGATTAACGTGCCAGCGTTAGTACAATCGAGTAACGCGGTAAGATTATCTATTTAATGTTTTAGGAGGGTATACTTTTATTGAATTACACGAATAGACTATTTTTCATTTATACATATTGCTTCGTTACTACTGGTAAATATTTATTCTTAATAGAAATTGCATTTGTTCATTAGTCACTATGGAATTTTGTTCACTTGATATAATACTTTATCATAAAATTCAGGCTATTTGCAATTATGTGTATTTTATGGAATACAATTATTTGTGCTTAATTATTTATGTAGGAAACATTTAATTACAGTAGTCATATACTTTGACTGCAATTGGAAATTGGTTTGAAAATAATTATTGTTTAAACTCGCGTATGAAATAATTATCACTTGGAATTTTGAATTAAAGAACACAACCGACTTATTTCATCATAATAAACAAAATAGAATAACAATATATTTCATCTTTATCGATAGGCTATGAAGCTTCACAATTGAAATCATCAATATACAAATCAATATTAGTAATATGAAAGGCGCGAGTGTTTTGCGATGACTATCAGTTCTACACCGTTGATAATTTTTTATAGTTTGAAACAGAATGTGTATGGAAAAATAAAGCAAGATTCATATCAAAGGACTATTTAAATGAAAATTCTATTTTAAAATTGTGAAAATACTGCTATAAAATTATCCAAAAATAGTGTCAATTCAACTAAATTTGACTATGTTTAAAATCAAAATCCAGGGTTACAATTAACAAAAATAATTTTTTTTCGCTATAAATGATACCAATCTCTAAAAGTGAAAATATTATTATACAAATCACAAATAAAATTTAAGTAGTGGTGTGCTTGAGGGTGACAACTACTTGTGGATTGTTGAAATTAAAAACAAGATTAAAACGAAAGTCGTTTGAAAAATCTTAAAATTGCTAATATGGGAATAGGATATTAAGAAGACACACACTGAATGAGGGTAGCAAATTAGAGGATTCGGTTCTCTTTGAACGTTAACTTCAGTTACTCACTAAATAAAGACAAAAAATGTGATGCCTTACAAAGGTAATGCAACAACTTGGCTTACAGGTAGATGGAGAATAGGCGAACCAACATGGAATCCCGTTTACATTTTAATAATTCCATTTGCTAGTAGCCGATTTGACCAATAAAGTATCACTTTTAATTCTCCAGATTTAAGTCGCTTGCAAAAATTTGGTAAAAACGAGAATTATTTTGATTTTTATTTCAAACGCGACAGCTCAGAAAATGGTTATATTTTCAGGCATAGATCCTGCACGCTACACGTATAAATATGACATTTATTATAGATGAACAATAAAATGAATAATCAAAAATTAAATCATAATGAAGGGATTTTAAAAAAAATTATTAATGTTTTTGGTAATTTTTCTAAAGAAACAAGATTTGTTATATTACATGATCTAAGTGTAAAAGCTCTTGAAATCGTGAATATGGAGAACAAATTAATATAAGAGCAGACCTTATAAGTTATTTTAAGGTTTAATAGAATAGTTATTTTACAAGATTTCACGTAAGTTAACAAAATTAAACAAAGATTGTCATTTGACGGACACAATATATATTTTCAACAATGATGATTTGTTTACAGTCGAATAGGACAGTAAACGAATCATGTCTCGGGGGAAACATAGTATAAACTTTGTAAAATAAGATTTGAATTACATTAAATGCATTACTTTGAGCTTTAAAGCATTGAACTCATTTAAATAAAAATATGTTAATAATAATTCTAACCTGCTTGGCAGAGAAATGTAGAGTTGACCAAATCAAAAATTGTTTAACACTATTCTGAGTAAAGTTTACGCTTAATTTTACCACCGAATGTATTGTACTCAAAAAGAATAGGAACAGTCACAACGACGAAATTCCCTCTGTAACTCACAAGCAACCTCTACTGTCCTCAATCCAAGCCAAATTATCTTGTAAATATCTGTGCAAGACACAAATATGCAATAAAAAATCTCATTATTATTATTTATTAAAGGCTGAACTCATTCTGAGTCGCATTTTAGTGACATATATTTCAAGGTAACGTCTATTTACAACAAGAGGCCGTCATTTAGATCTTGATTGGGTTAATTTACTTTGCCCTAATTTCATGTGCGTTATGGATTTTTGATTGAATTAATTTTGTTTTATTTAACAATAATTACAGTTTTGAATTTCCCTTTCCTAGCTTCTTTTACACAGCACTAAATATTAGCGCCCTAGAACAAAAGTGTGAATTTAAGTCTTTATAGTAAGGTCATCCAAATCGTTTACACATTAATTAATATTTAAGCGTTCTTTCAAAAATGAAACTTAAGGACGAAACGCATAATGCTAATTGCGTCTTTCAATTTATAATATACTTTATTAGTTGAAAAGTGTTTGTCTAGGAAAAAATGTAATTGCAACGTTTCCATGCCCATAGTCTATTTGAAATAAAAGAGGCTACGTGGTTAGATTACAAAGTCATACTGATAAATCGCCTAAACTTTCATTCTTTAGTTCTTGATTAGCACAAAATCTATGTTAAAAGCCAAATTTAAGATTTCGAATGGTATATCAATGAGATATCCAAATAAGATAATGGTCCCAATTTTAGCTTAATTTTATATCGCACAACCTAATACACAAAATTATTTTCAATATGATTTCGATAGCATAAAATGATACGATTTTTAATTAAAATAATTTTTGCTGTTCAGTTTATCTTAAATTTGACATTTCTATTTTTTGATTCTAAAGAATCTAGGCTTATGTTTTTTGTATTAAATGAATAATGCTAACACATTTCCAATGTAAAAGACTGTCAGAATATTTCAATACACGTTTATAAATAAAATATAAATTTCAGCAGAGCTCGCGGGACAAAAATTTTACACCAAATGATAATTTTCAACCGAGCATTGACCTTGTGGGGTTTCAAATATGCGTATTTGGCGGAAATAACGAAAATGATTTAAATCACACAAGACGGCTGACTTCCAGGTGGTCTCTGCGTGAAAACGATAATGTTGATAATGTAAAGAATATTGGTGAATCTAAAGATACGTTAACTGAGGATGCGCACAGATTTATCGAAGAAACACCAAGCATAACAACGAATGGTTTGTCAACTGGTTTTCCCACTGGAGACTTGTTGGCTCTTTATTTTACTGAATCGTCGGAATATGCAATTAACAATTTCGATTTTGGAAAATCATTTGTAATTCAGGTAATAATACACAATATATGTAGAGTTTTCTAGATTAACCTGGTTTTTCTATGCTCACTTTCGATAAATATATCCGGTCTTGCCCAAATCTACAATCCAGAGCATACATTTTAATCATTCTATCACTTTCAGAGCAGGCAGGTTTTGGAGATTTTACTTGCTAGTAAAAATATCGATGCCGATAAACTGCAGTCTAGTTAACATATTTTTAATTAGATGTTGCCAAAAAATGTATGATCAGATGGCACTGTGCTTAGCTTTGTTGCTATCTTGTTACGAGTGTTGGTTCAATCCAAGAGCCGGATTCTATTGTGGAGTTACCTTGATAAGCTCTACACCATGGTTCAGTACAGGGCTTATAGTTGCTTTCTAATTCAATTTTAGGTTGTACGAAATGTTGTCGAATAGGTTTTGTTTACATCAATGCTAGCTGGTTCAACAAAGTTGCTTTAATGAATGATGCCATTGTTGGCACGAAATTTGCTAACTGAAGTCGATTTCGGCTACAATATATGGGGTTGCTTTTTTATAATTGCCTTAGAGTGGTTGATTTTCCCGCTTTTGACAAATATTGGCCTGCCTTTAAAATCTTGTTTTTTTTGTCCATTACAGCTGTAGTACACATTATATCATGCATTTTGCCATCAAGTCACTTTTCTAAGGACTTTATTGTAAGCCTACTTTACACCACTTGGAATACATATCAGTAATTCGGATTGAAAATTTCAATAGCTACACTTTACGCGATTAAGTACAGAATTAATTTGGAGCTTAGCCCTGGCACTAACTTTTAGTTGCCTGGAACCACATGTCATATGTGCACATTATACGATTTCCTTGACTGTGGCAAATACTTACAATTGTATGTCAACTACTTTGTCCTTTTGTATTCAAAACCTAAAACATAAAAAGGATATTTGTTAGAATAGATGAAGTTCTTTTTGAATGTGAGCGTTAGACAAATTCATAGAACCCCTTAAAATGTGCAAAAAGAAAAAAAAATTATCAGATACAAGAAAGGCTTCTTCTGTGGTATCTCTTTATATATATATATATATATATATATATATATATATATATATATATATATATATATATTTCACTATGTGATTGTTACGAAAGTAGCGAGGATGTTACCAAAAAATTGCCAATCTTCTATTTTGAAATGAAGCATATCTTTTAAAAAACGCTTTCATATTTTCAAGTATTGGTTTTTCTGCAGCACTTGCTCGTAATCTATTTTTACACATTCAGCAGATATCACGTGTGATTTGCGCAGAATAACGAAGCTTAAGGAATTGTATGTTGTTAGATCAACCAATAACATACTAAGAAAAATCAAAATTTTAGTTGTAAATCTGGATTTGATTTGCTCAATGAGTAACGGTAAGTAAGACCTACTTCTTGCATGATATAGCTTTACAATATTTAAGTCGGGTATATATTTTTTTTTTATTTTTTTGATACATGATATTGTCAATTAACTTCGTAGATTGTTTATAACATTACAATGAATATCTGTTCATAGCCAGTTCAAGGTGTATAGCAATTAATCGTCCATAGTTAGTTCGATATTGTTTGAATTAATTTATTTCCAATTTCACATGCAAAGGTTTCCTATAAACCAGTCGAAAAGAAATTTTCATTGTTTTTTGAACAAATCGGACTGTAGTTTATTTGTTACAAGAAAACACAGGAAAAAACGAGAATTGAATGTCGCAAAATAGTGTTTGCCTGTTACCTGGTCATATGTTAATATTAGAAAGAATTCTGTCGATAATACATCATGATATTGTGCTTTAGCTCGTAGAAAATATGCATTCGGTATGTTGCAAATTCAATTTTATGTAAGAATACCTATTTTGAGGCCACATTCTTTAAGTAATATGAGCACACCAACTGGATCTTTGCTCATCAATTTATTATCGTGCTCTGCTGATGAACGTTAAAGATTGTAAACGTAGAAATACACGCGGTTAAAGCTAGGTTTGTTAATCTGTATTATTTTTTTAAATAATGAGGTCGGCATTTAATTCGTGGTCAAAAACATGATCTAAAAACTTGTGCATATTTAGTATACATTGCAGATGTTTATATTGGATGTTGGTTTAACTTAATTTGACTATGTAAAAATGATTATATATTGTATAAAAATGAATTTTATTTCAATATGGTAAATATGCCCGCTAAAACTATATTAATAGGTTGCAAATATGATTACTGCCTGTGCAATTGCTCGTTCTTATTTTAAAGTTGTGTAATAACGTGGAAACTAAGATAAAGTCGGTATATTGCCTTTCGCAATCTTAAGGTTTGTTTAGAATTTTCATAAGATTCACCTATATGCACAGATTTATTTATTTATTTATTTATTTTCTTTCGTTATATATACAAATGTATATAGAAATACATATTTTCTTAAAGTGTAAACTCTTTTTAAAAATATTCAAAGAGAAAAATAATACTCGTAAATGCACTTCAAAATGATCATGAGACAAAACTTCGGTGATTTTCTGCTAAACCATAGATTTTTTAAATTAAACAAATAAAAGCGAGAATGCTGATACACTGGTGACCTTTAAAGTATGGTTAAAATATGTTCTTCTGCTTGTCAAGATGTTTATCTAAATCGCAAACATAACTGTCATAAGTGACTAAACCTTTTTTAGAAGACATTTGAAGTTTAAAATTATTTTCGTCTTTCAACTAAAACTATGAGCTTAGGCTATATTTTGAAAAATCAATATCTTTTTCAGACTGTTAATCATTGTGGTGCTGGCAAATTGAAGACAGAAATATCTTGTCTACTAATCTATCTCCATTTATTAAAATATGTGTAGTGCTTCCGCATGGGTAAAATCACAAGTTTAGCTTTTCTTGTTCTCAGTAGTCAAGTTTATTACCATATTAAGCCACATTTTAAAGCAAAAATAGTATGTTCAAAACATCTGACATCTTCTGCATCTAATGCGTACAAATATCGTTTGCCAGTGCATTGATTGCATTTTAGTTTCATAATGGTCCAATTTAAAAAAGACATGACTACTTACAAAGCTAATTCTAATCTCTCCTCATTAACATGTAGGCGTAGGACTTTTTGCAGTTTTTGCTGTAAATCATTTTCCTTCAGAATAATTAATGTTTTCAAATTTTTTCAGCATTTTAAAATTGTTTATCCACAGTTTAAAAGAAAATATCCTGACATTTACTGATATTTTACATTTAGAATTGACAAATGTTCATATGCCACAAGATAGACTTTAGCAGTTTAGAGTAAATGCTCCACTTCCGTGTGCTTTATTTGATTAAATTTTGCAGGTGAAAAACTGCCCACTACACACTCATTAGAAACAAAGCATTAATTTAAAATTTTATTTGGGAGCAGATAATTTTTTTTTTAATTTCGCAATCGCTGCAGCCACAAACATGCGAAATAAAACGTCAACTGTTCGGCAAAATAAAACATTTTTGCGCAGTCCTTTATTTGTATATCTAAAATTTACGTGTGAATTTTCTAGCACATTCATATGAACTAGTTCATGCCCTATGTCATTGATTCTGAAAGCTCATAAGACCGATGCATATCTACACATTTACCTAGGTTTTAAATATTTTCTAATTTCGAACGACTGCAAAACACCATTATTTGGTTATTCATAATTTGCGCAGTTACAATTACGTTATTTGTATATAAGTACACAATTCAGCAAGAGTTCCTCTCCTGAGACTTGCCTTAAATGATGACAACTGCTTATGATTTGCAAAAATACTAATAATTATTATTGAACATGGATTATAGACCATAATCACACATGCTAAACGGGAGTAATTAGAGAAATTAATTGAAATTTGTAGTTTAATTTGTATAAAATAGATATTCAAAACTTCATTTAGCCCAGCGTTTCCTAAATTCAGCTTATATGCACATTTCGTTTATAAGAAACAAACCTGAAAAGTCGTTTTTAGTTTAAATAAAAGACGATTGTTTCGGGTGCCACATGAAGTATTTGTATCTCTGTGTGAGAAACTTAGGCTACGCATGAACCCTCATACGCCTTCACCAATAAATATATAATTATACGCTTCAATATAAGTGAATTAACAGTTCGGTTATAGTTCATATTGAAGATAAATTTGGACACAGACTGTCATGCTATTTTGTTTTGCTCTTAAAGTCGGAGAAGTTTAATGTTAGCAGGTGCCAAAAGGAAAATACCGGTAAAGTTATTTTAAATTTCTCATTTACATCCCATCCAATATTTTATTTACGTTGGCCCTTTTTCATAAACTTATAATCATTATAAATTATATTATGAAAAATGAGCAAATATTTAACTACTTATTCAGCAACCTCGAGAACAAAATGCCTTTCTTTCATTGCATAATGCAGCTTATGATTCAGTTCAAAGATTGCCTACGCCGTATTTTTCTGTTAGTCCAACCGCCCTACGCGTTTTCTGAGCATATATAAGGATGGCTTTACTTTTCATTTCATAATACAAAGCAAAAATACCAATTGTTGGAGAGATTTTAGACATGATATATGTCTTAAAAATTATACTTTAACTTTTAATAAAATGAGCATTTGATTCTTAATGGACCAAAATAGCGCTTTTCATTATGATTAATTTGTTGGGTTAAGTCTACGTCCTTTTATTTCTGGAACTTATCATAAATTCGAAAGTCTTTTTGGAGGTGAATATATCTACCATGAATGATGTCAAGGGATTTTTTTCAAAATATGTGACAGCTCAGTAATGTAAGAATCTTTTTGCACTGCACATTTAATAATTCAGTAAGTCGAAGTAGATCGGACTTTGTTCCTAGATTTACTTCAGTTTCGTGTTTAATTTTCATCTGGATAAATGTTGCAAATTACAAGCAACACAAACGTTTCTGGGAAAATCAAAAGATAACTTAATTTTAATTTTATTTGGGAAGATTTTGAATCATTTATATGCCATTTCCCACCTCGTTTTACAGCTTATAAAAATCTGAGTAGCATAGAATATAGATATTTTGGAAAAAACACACAATTTCAGTTGGCTTCAATTTTTAACTGACATATCAGTTTCTGTAATAGAAAACGGTGTAATTCGTAAGTCACTTAAAGTTAATCAAACTAAATGGACATTAAAAAGAATATCTGCAGAATGTATATTACAGTATCTATAGTTTCCGCTCCAACCTTGAATTTCGGCTATAATCCTTTTCAGTGCATTTGTATGATATCAAACGTTTTTTATATTTCGTTTATAGTATTAATCATATGGGCAATAGGAGAAATTTTGAACTCCTTAAAATGCGTTCTTTAATATTCAGCCCAATTTAGCTACAAATTATTCTGTTTCAGTCGAAACATAAAGTGTAACAAAATAAATTTTGTCACATAGTTAACGAGGCTCTAACTCTAACAAACTGATGCTGAATGTGAGCACAAATCACGTCGTCGCGCAACTTATTTAAAATATTTTAATAAAACGATAAATCTATATTTCATCTTTTGCTTCTTTTCTTAAATGACGGTATCGAGGTTTAGTAGGTAGATCCCTCAGAGTAATTGCCCTGTGGATAATTTAGATAGGATTTATGTTCACAGCATGTTCGCGCTTAATTAATTGTAAATTCATTCCCTAATTTACTTGAAAGAAAACATACTTTTGTCACGCTTTTTGACGCTGATTGTCACTTTTTTTTCTTAACTTTTCAATACACTACTTGATACTTTGACCTACACAATTTTAAAAAAAAACAGGGCATTGAAATTTATTCGCCAAGGCATAGCATTTTTCTGAATATATATATATATATATATATATATATATATATATATATATATATATATATATATATAGTAGTTTAAATGGTGTGTGGATGCGCATGTGAGTCAAATTCTAATAGATAGCATTTTATACCATATGGGTGAACGATAATTTTTTTGCTAAACTTAGTGTCCGTTATCAGCACAGACAATGAAATTATATGGATATAGTATACTCATATAACTTTTCATTATTATATTAGAGTTTTAGTCTATAAAGCAGTGCCGTTTTCTAAAGTAAGTATAAATGAACATTTAGGTATTCGTCTTAGACTATTCCAATATGTTATACGTTTGTCGGGAATAATGTCGGGGTAATGCTACGAACTGCTCAATATAGACGCACCCACGTTTGAGCGGTTTGATTTCAATGTGTAAATTTTCGTTTCAAACAGAAGAATCTTTACACAATAACCTTTACTTCGATTTAGTAAACTAATAGAAATTTGTATTAATATGCACGCAAAAAAGTATCACAAAGTGTTGTGTCATTGTCATACAAACGAATGAATGAAACATCAATATGGCATGCCCGTTTTCCCATAATAACCATGATATTCAGAAACAAACATTAAATTCGATCTATGGTGGTTTAGTTGTGCTTCGCAGTTAATCAAGTAAAATTGTATTTGTGTTTATCTCGAGTCCGCAAACTCGATATATATATATATATAATTCTTTTCACCATCTGTCCAACCAGTGATTGCTTATGGGAGTAGCTAAATTAAATGTGTCGAATGCAGCAAAAAATCTCTGTGGGTTTGCGTAAAGGTCGTGCATCCGACGTCACAGTCAAAGTCGATGTTTCGTAAGACTCCCAGTTGTAAAATCTGCGTTTCGTATTTCGTCTGGCTTATTGACTGTTTTAGTCAGTTTCCAGTGATGCTCTGATAATAATCAAAAGTTTTCGAAACGCGTAAGTACGTACATGCTTGGTGACACGAAAGAAACATGCGAATCACTTTTTTTAGAATCACGGAAACATTTTAAACAACAATAACTGATAATATATATGTAAACAACAAAATATAAAACCATATATTACATTGATAAAAAATACTCCTTGCGCCGCATGGCTCTAAATTTAGAAGAATATTTTCGTATATTATTAGATGGCAAGTAAGCAGTAAACAAAATTAACAAAGTATATTTTGTGAATTTTACCAAATATCCCATCATACACAGCAGTCTAACTAATTGAAAACGAACCCTGAAAAAAAATAACCATTTTCATCACATCTTCTTCTTGATTATCATGCCTTTAGTTTGCATTAAATCAGTGTTTACACATGGAAGGCACAACTTCGTATAACCCTAGATATCTATTAAATTTTTAAAGGGAAATTACCGAAGCTAGGTGTAGTAATCACCGTGAGAATGCGGAACTGAACAACACATGGAATCTAGACTGCACTAACCTGGAAAAAGCGTATACAAAACCAATTAAACATAAAAAACGCACAGCAACAACAGGGCTTCTTAGCGGTTTTTAAAAAATAACTGAAGTACACGCAAGAAATAGGTTTGTGAAAACGTATTTTCTTTATAATCTAATTTAATAATAATTATTTTGATATACTTTTCGAAGTTTTGCTTAAATAAAACCTAACCCTCATCTTGTTATTCAAACGAAAATTGTGAATTATTTTTCGTTAGTGTTTATTTGTTAAAAATGGTTTTCTTTAACGAATAGCCGGAAATACAATTGCTTTTATTTAAAATCGAGTTAAGCTCCTTTCTATTACATTAAATTTCCAAAAAATACTGCTTACAAACAAAATTTCTTTCTTAATTTGAAATTTCGTGCGAGGAAGCGGAGTTGGTTATAAAAAGTTAAGAATTCTTGCTAGTTGTAATTTTAATTTTCATGCTACATACTGGAGAGTAAAAAAACAAAATTTCCTTATGAAAAATTTCTAACTTTTACTGCAATTTTGCTTCCCAATGAGGAAAACTTTGCTGGTAATATAAAAATTATATGTTGTTTAAAATATTTTTTTAAATTCATTATATGTCAACATGCTAAACGTTGATTATAATAATAAATTACAGGTTAAATTATAAAATAAAGGAATTTTCTAAACGAATTGCACCAAATTTAAACTGATATGAAATTACTTTCATTAATTTATTCACAAAAGCCATTATTGAAGATCGTATGCGTAAAACAAAAATCGGTAATTAACTGAGCTCTATGGTGTTAATATAAAATCATGTAATTGGAAAGTTTGTGTGTAGTAATTAAAGTCATTTATTTGCCACAATAACCTATTTCTTGGTCTTCATACGAATTTCATCTTGGCATTTAAGACAGGTAGTGATCGGTTGTAAATTGTTTTAAAATGAGTTACAAGTAACCGATATAATTATTTAATTATGGTATGACAAACATTTTAAGTTACGTTTTATGTTTGCTGATATATATATATATATATATATATATATATATATATATATATATATATATATATATATATATATTTATATATATTTAACTTCTAACCAGAGTTCTATTTGTCATTTTACAAATTCAGGGTTAATGAATAAGCATAACTCAGTTGCATTTACCATATGTAAGGGTATTAATACATTGTAAGTAGTGTTTTGGTTCAAAATACATATATAGACAAGATTATTAAACAGTTATTGCTTAAGTAATAGGTAATACCTGCATGCTTGGTGTGTAATAATTAGACGGGCAATAAATGAATATTTTAAATTACATTTATTGTAGTATTAAAATGTATATTTATAGCCAGTAACTGCAAGAAACATGCACACATTCTAATCGGTTAAATTCTGCAACAATTGATTTGAACACTTTTCAAATAATTAACGAGTTGAACTGTAGACCTTTAATAGTTTTTGGTGTAATAATTGGTACTTTTTCTTTTTTCATCGCCTTCTGCGCCGTGGATTGATGAATACTTTTTATACACGTCTTATTTATGTGTCATTGCACGTACATTTATTTTTGGACAGTAAGATATTTGGAGGTAGACAGCCGATATTTAAAGTAATCCTTTTGTAAAATCGCCAAAAGTGCAGTTCTCATTCAGTCTGCATATTCTTCATCATGCTCGCAATGTTCAATTCTACCCTGTAGGTTAGTTTGTTCTTTAAGGTACGTGCATACGTTTGCTTGAAGCGGTGCTATGCAGAACTCCTTAGTTGCATAATTGCACTGCGGAAGTACTTACCATTAAATGAAAACTGAGGTTTTGCTGTGCAAACCAAGAATGTTCATATATGCCCTTCTAACAAATCCGTCAATTCGGATATGCATGTTGGATTAAGTCTCAGATGATAACTGATATCTTTTCTTAGGATTTAGAAGTAAGAATTGATTTTATATCCAGTAATTTAATTGCCTTTGCTAAATTCAAAGAAACCGAAACAATGACGTTTCTGATTTGCTGCAAAACGTTACATAAGCACTTTACAAGGGTGTGCTAAGCAGCACTTAGTATTGACATTAATAGACGCATAGATAGCGTTAAATAAATCCAAGTAGAATTTGTGACGATAGGTTTTGTTTTACAAATTTCTTTTACCAGTTTCAATCTCACTTCTGTAGATTAAATTATGCTTTGTCTCGCGTATCGTCTAAACTTGGGATGGCCATCTATCATTTCTCTCGGAATTGAATTATGAGCATCATTTGGAAGGATAATAATTCTTGAATTTAATCTGACCTAGCTATTTGTAAACTTTAATTGTCTGAAGTTCGCATGCGTGGCTCATTTTGAGATATCCTTTATCAATTATCACGTTTCTTATATTTTTATAGAAATACCATTTCTGATGTGAACATAATGAGGCGAATTTTTTTGCTACGACCTTGTTCGTTTAACAATTTTGAAATTTCTGAAATAATGTCAGTATTTCGCTAACGTCACAGCTAATTAAAAATCATTTTTGTGCAACATTTTTCTTCTCAAGTAACAGTGTCCTTCTTTATTGTTTGTTTTAATATAATGGTATGTGATTTTATAACATTTAATACGTTAGGTGCTCTCTAAATATTTAGGAATAATTTTCACATTAAAAATATTCGAGAAACCTATGACATACTTCAGAAGATATAGGATTGATAATTGCTATTCTACATAATGATGTCAATAATTCAGACGTAGGAGAAATAATTGATGACCATACATGGTGGAACATAACGCCGAATGAATATTTGATTCGAATCACATGCAAAAATACTAAAATGTTTCCTCTATTTCGTTATCAGATTCTAAGGTTAAATTATATAGATTGTGAAAAATTTATAAATCACATCCCTTTGCCACACATCTTTGCAGGGAAATAGAAAGTGCCAAAATTACACAAGTTTCAAACTTTCATCAGAATTGCCCTGTTATATCGAATAATACGATCGGTTAACTTTTTATCACATCTATAATTTATTTGACTTTTTTAAATCTTACAGCCAATCTGAAGCACAACTAACATGCACAGGGCTGAAAGTAATTTGAATCAAAAGAAAGATTAAAAAACACGAATGTTGCCAATGTAGATGTTCCAGGTCTATGTAAATTTGCTGTTTACAAATATCATTTTATAATCAAAAACCAGAATTTTTTCGAATTAATCCAAAATGTATAACAGGTTGGGTAGACGTGTTTGAACAATATAAAATAACTTATATCGACCTGTATAGTAAACGTTTATTTTACAATTATTGTAAAGTACTGTAGTCAGTCTAATAGGGTTTCCTAGGTCATTTTTATGGCCCACGTCACGGCTGAAGTAAACTCAATCACCAGGAACAAACTCACCTACCTATTATAATTTCATTTAAAACATTTTTCTTCTCCGATTCAAGGAAGTGAACTTGATAAGACCGATACGTCGGAAATCCACGGTAAAGGCGCAGTACACACATTAGAATTTCAATGTCAAAATATGCTGAAAAGAGCTTGGTAAATTACTGTTTACGGAAAAACTAATCATTGCATTGATATTTACAAGACGCAAGAAATGAACTGTTAAATTTACTTAGCTGTAACGAGGACGACAACAATATGTGTTAAGCCTTAATTGATGTTCAGATTACAAAGTTTGAATCCACATTGCAATACTATTGTAAAATGTAGTTATGTATTTCTTGGTATATACAATTTTCTTGATAGCATTGGATGAATTGAGCAATCTAGGCGTGAAAAATTAACTATTTATGCATAGAAACTTTTTTTACAACTATACGTGATAGCTAAATAGTGGAAACGATTGTTCAAATTTGGCAACACAAAACAAAACCAGTATAGCAGGCATTTAACGGGCTTTATACTTGATAAGCAATACAATATTTGCATTGGAATTTAGTGGAAGTAATTTTTTTTAAATGCTTCCTGCAACAAATTCATCATATCTGTTACTTACACATAAATTAGAACTGTTTATGTGCACTTATTGCAAGATCTGAATTTAAGACAAATTTGCTATCATAACAACAATCTAAATTACGGTGTAGCCAGCAAATGCTCTTTTACCTCGTGAGGGCTCTAATGTGCGATATTTTTGCAAATGCCACCCAAACTGTGACATTGCATTTGAACCAAAAATTACAATTCAAAGTTGCCTTAATGCATTTCCAGTGTTCATACGCACGCGCAATGAGATCTGTTTTAATTAATTGTTGCTGAAAATTCGACAAAAAACTACAATGCAATGTCGAAGCGCTAATAAGTATTATTGTATTTTGTAGTGTTGTTTAATTCACAAATGCGTATATACTGCTTGCTTTCTATTCAATACCGTTTTCAGATTCGGGCACAAACAAGATACGGCTGGGGACCATTCAGTTTGCCTATTCGCTTAACTACCGATAAATGTATGTTATTCTTTATAGTTTTTTTTTATATTTTATATTTACTGTTATTACAGAAAATGTTCTTCCTTTAAATTGATTATAACGATAATATACGGAAAATTAATGAGCTCATATTGCATATTATTTGTCTTGTTTTCCATTCGTGAACTAAGCTAACGGTGTAAATAAAAATGGTTATCAATATTAAATTTCCTAAGCATAAGCAAATATTTAAACTCGTTCGCTACACATTAAATCCACGAAAATTAGTAACTTTTAATTATTTAATGAAGCCAGCTATTTTTCATTTCGTAAATGTTTGTGTGCAAATAATTAGTTTTTATTTCAATCAAGGTTTCGAGCTTGATATAAACACCAATCCTATTATGTGGAAATTTGTCAATATAAATTAGGCATCATAAAGTGTACACTGATTTCGTCCTTTTTGGGAGCTCTTAGCGAACTGTCCAGAATTTTCCGCGGACAGAACTAAAATTTGGGCGCATTAGCATAATGATGATGAACCCGGTCGCATGGACGAATTGCACTTTCTACACTATACGATGTTTAGTTTATACTCACACATGTATACTTAATGCGATAGGTGTTTATCTCAAGCTCGCAACCTTGATTGAAATAATTGCTAGCACCGCCCGTGTATTCTGTGAGCGTTAAATTATAATTATGTTATCTGTATGTGTTAGACACGTTATGAATGTGAACAAGTCTATTTTAAATGGGCCTCGTGAAAATCTCTATTATTTTAATGGTAAAATACTTTTTGTTTTATAGCATAATTTTATTGTAAAACACTCTTATATATTACAAAATAAATAATTGTAGTTGAACCAGTAGACCGGTTTCGTTCTTATTGGGAACTCATCGCGTATTGGCCAGAATTTGCCGCGGACAGGGCTCGAACCTGGGCACGTCCGTGGCATATTCTGGCCAGTATGTGAAGGGTTCCCAATAAGGACGAAACCGGTCTTCTAGATGAATTGCCTTTTCTACATTATAAAATTCTTAGTTAATACGGACAAATGTAAGTACCTAACGGGTCAGGTGTTTATATCAAGTTCTCAACCTTGATTATAGTAGAACTAATCTGACTCGGTTTTACTTCTATTTCTTGTTTAGGATGATTAGTAAGTGTAAATGAGTATGTGCCTTTATGTGTCTGTTCGTGAGTAGGAGCCTTTCTCGATGTATTGCAAAGTGATATCTGAGATCTGTTCATCTTTTATTGAAGGTTTGATAGTTAACCTACTTTTTGTATCGTTGGCTATTACGTATACGTATGCTTTTAACCGAGTGTAGTCTTTCGTATCGCTTTATTTCTCAATTTTGTTCTGTCCCCTTGTTAACAGACGGTGTGAGCGGATTGCAGTGTTGAATGCTTAAATTGTTTAGAAATCTCTGTCGCTTTCAACAGTGGTTGTGAGACCGTTGATGTGTGTTTTACTTCTTCAGTTTATATATATATATATATATATATATATATATATATAATTTAGGGAAGAAGAAGCACATTATAATATATATATATATATATATAATATTCTGCTCAAGAAATATGTTACTCAAAAGTAAAACACTATAATAGATTATAAATACGTGTTCATTCTTTGCATTAACTAGTTTTATTTTATTTTGAATTTTGTGTCAATAAAAAAACATAAAATATTATATGTGGAATTTTTTATCCGATAAATACAGCGAAGGTTCTATTCACTAGACGTTTATCACTTTTAAGAGTAGACTATAAGAGTGGTTTTCTTCCATTGATGAGAAAGGTGCAAACTGAATTTATTACGTTTCTGACATTTGACTGGACAGACATACGTTATATATCAAATAGTATCTGGCTATTATAGGCATCTGTCTTAACTTACGTAATAGTACTGGATGACTTATCTTGGCCACCTATGGCCTAGTATCAAATGTCAAATTTGTTTGCTCAATTTTGTTATCAGTCATACCGCTTGTAGCAGCAAAATTTCGCTATTTTACGTCGGTGGGCTCTCAAATCGACTTGTTTTCTAGGCAGACTAGCTTTTCACAAACGAACAGCAATACGTGTGATTGACCCGATACTATTCATATTAATTCTTGTTCTTTTTCTTGCTTTTACCCCGGGAGCATAAAAATAACAGGTAAAAATAAATTATACTACGTGTTATTCAATAAAAATTAGAAGTTTGCGCTATTACCCTTTGTAAAATCAAAAATAATTTTATAAATGTCGCTCTTGTGGAATTTCCTATATAACGCTTCTGAAAGAATCCGTATACATTTTGTTTATTCAACTTAATAATTGGTAGTATAATGTGAGGAGGTTTAAGAGTAGAAACATATTTTGACATAAGTTGCAAAAGCAGGACAGTTAAATTTTAGAATTATTTATTATAGTTTCTCCGGAAATTGAATTTGTTTCAGTTTTACATGTACGGAGGTCATGTAATTTAATAGCCTATTTTGATTACATCGTGAATTATCTCAAATATACTATTGTAAAAATTGTTTTACCTGAAGATATATCATTCTTAATGGCGTGCGTTTATCGAACACTTAAATTATTGCCCAAAAATGAAAATGTTTCACTCGACGTAGAATGTCCTATAATAGAATCAAGGTTAGAGAGATCCAAGTCTAAATTAAAAATGGATCATATGCCATATAGGTAATTTTATGATGTCCCAGTCGATTTATTTAATAAGTGACAAAAAACTATGTACTTAACAGGAAAAATATACTTAATTTTTATTCGAATCCTGTCCGGATTGTAGATATTTCTATAAACATGTTTAGTTGAAAAAGATATTACACACATTGCCTAACCATTAGAGTAAGTCGCATGACAATAATTCATTGTATTTTAAGTGTATTCCACTTTGCATTCCGATGCTCCAAGCTGTAAAACTGTCGATGAACATGACGGAAACTGCCTTTGATTGTGATGCCAATGATTGCAGGCCTGCGTGACTTTTTTTGAACATATATCACTCTATTCGAGGTACATAGAAGCTATTGGGATGTTGATGTTGGAATAACCGTGGTCATAAACCCTTTGCAGCGTAACGGTATATGCAAAAATCGAGTTAGCCTCATATGTTCAACTCTGACTGCGGTATTTCTCAACCTTTTGACTAAAAAAGCGTATAACACCGTCTAAAGTTAGCGATGAGTAAATGTAAAACCAGAAGCTCGTATGACACTTGATCATAAAAGTCTACTTCTCGTGTATAAGTCCGTATATTACATATCAAAATATATTTTTATATTAAGCTAGAATTAGTCTAACATATCAGTCAATTGTGCTTTTATCTACAACAAACAGTTTCCAAATCGGCAAAAGTGTTGCTCAGTGTGAGTGCACAGATAAACATGTATATTCCACAGTGACCGAGAAAAATTAAGCACATCGCCAAATAATCCTATGGGGAATTATTAGACTCGCATGTGTTGGATGTGATCGGTGTTACAAATATAAATTATTCCGGCAAACATCTTATTCAAAAAATTTGTTTGACAAAATGTTTATCAATTTTTTTGAACATCCAAATATAATTTTGATTCGTTAGTTTGTTAAATGACCATATATATATTCATGGTGAAATATAGATTTTAAGTTACATACACTGTTTTTCTTACTGAAATATTAGAAGAAATATTGTGCTAAATATTGCATTAAACATCCCCGACCCAATTTTAAATTAAACAAAATTTTATAAAAAATGAGAATTATTTTTGTGCTGTGTATTTTTTTGAGCTAATGAGATAACAAGGCATTATTCTTCATTACCAATTGCTTTAACTAAAATGTTATTTTAAAATTTTTTGTAACTTTATGATACGTAGGTTGCAACAATATTGATGACAAACACAATCGAACAAAAGGGCATGCAACCAACGTTTTAGTTAAAAACGAGTCCGATTTATCACAGGCTCTTCCCTATGAAGTTGTGCAAATGATCAAATCAAGCAGAATTGTTGGGGAAAACATGCAAAATCAGAGTATATACCGAAACCCGCACGCTGAATTTCTATATAACAGAAAACGGATATTCTTAGTACTTATCACTTCACTCAGTATATGTATAATAATATCTACGTTGGTTGTTCTTCTTATTACGTTTAGGAGAAAATGCTTAAAAAGGTTAGTCAAATCTTGTGTTTTTAACGAAATAATATTATATCGAAAAGAAGATAATTCTGTTTTAATTATTGTCCAAATTTATTATATTTTTCGGCAAAACTTGTTAAAATATAGTCTTAGAATAGCATTTTTTATTTTTTTTTAAATTGATTACTTTAAAATAAGTCATAGGTGATAGCCATGAGATTCGATTTTAATTAAGAAGTAAATAATAATAACATGAAATTAGCATTTATGTGAATTTTCTTTACTTTAAGGTTACATGCAATTCCTTCTAGCCAGTATAAACATATTCAGGAACAAATCGGCCAAAAACATTTTGCAGGTTAGAAATATTATTTTGAATGTATGACTATATTTGTAAATTTTCCAATTTTTTACTTGCATTCAGTGAAACGAAAAATAGTAGCAAAACTATCTCCACATATGAACTATTGAAATACGACTCTAAATGTTTAATAAACACACATTCTGTGGTATTAAAGGGGTATACACAACAAAATTAACAACCAGTTATGTTATGGAAGACCGGCAGAATTTACTGAGGTCAGAAGTAACAGAAGATGAAGCCCAACAAATAAGCATAGAAAATTATTTTATTCCAAAAAAATCGTTCAATTTCAATTACTGAAAGCATACTTCGTATAAATGCGTTTTCCTTATCAAGTGAGGCTTATCACAGAATACATAGCAAAGCCAATACTAGTTAGATAGTTAAATTAAAGATATTCTAATATTTAAACGTTTCTTTATTTAAAGCCACTACCAGTATGCTAATATATACATGGCTCAAATTTATAAAAGCAGCAATTCTGTCTTATGGCTAATTATATGATAGTTCACTAACAGACAGGCAATGCACATCGGAGATACTACACGCCGAAAAATGTAAATAATTTTCGAACAACAGTAATCAAGAAATGCAACATATTATCATTTACGGAGTAATTATCTTCGTTAACTCAAAAAATACATTCTTCTCGACAAACATATCATTTAAAGTCAATTATTCTTTACTTTTAAAACATTATTTCCATTCACATTATTCAATTGTAATATAAGATATTTTTCTATATTTTGACCAGTAGCATCGCTTTACCATGAAGCAGAGTGTACACAGTGATTTTTCACGAACGACACTCAAACATGTCTTGTTTTTACATGAAAACTATTTATTAAGTTTTATATTTAATTTTGAGGACTCAAATTTGCATAAATCTTATTTTATACCATAAACCAGTAACTAAATAAAGCACTGTGTTACAAATTCTGACACGACTGGATTTGAATTGATCATCAATAGCGAACGACAAAAGTTAACGTACAGTAATCTTTTCCACAATGATAAAAACATTTGAAGCGCTTTAACACAGCTTTCAAACATACTTACCAGTTTTATGCTTCTTTAATCAGTTGTTTGTGTATTATGCATATGGATGTCCGAAACGCGACTCTGAATATGATGGGCGATTTCATTTTCTCTGCTGTAAAACGGGCTAAAGAAATGAGTTCGGTGTTTATCACTAGCTCAAAGATTTGATGCAATAGATTGTTGATACTAATTTTTTCAGAGACAATTTACTTTTGATCATATTTATAACAAATAGTTATAGCGTTTATTTTATAAACACTGAACATTTGATTTTTTAATGGACAAAGTTATTAATTTTTTGCTTATATCATTCAATAGAATTCTATTTGCTTGAAAATGTATTGATCATTTTTTTGTTGATAAAATGTGTCAACGCTCAAGGGCAGCCACATTCGGCTTCTCAGATACATCATTAGGCAATTATGATGCAGTTTCAGCAGAGTTTAAGAAGTTTCAAGTCATCAGTGCAATTATCAAACCTCAGAGAAGCAATTCTGAAAAAAACGAATGAAGGATTCACACCTGTCATCGCATCGCACGCACTGTCCTCTTCCGTCATCGCAACGATCGTCTGGTTCCCTGCCATCCTCAAACCGAACGCAAATATTGCTTCAGAACATGTCAACATGTTACCGTGTGCAGTCTTCCACGGTGGCCCACAGGCTTGTTACCCAAAAGACAACGTTCAGAATCATACTTAGAAAAATAAATAAACAAGTTAGGCTGGCGCGGATGACGTCTGTCCCTCAGTACATCGATTCGTTAATAGTTGCTGAAATATCTTTAGAAATGCCAAATTTCCCAGTAACTTGCTGCACTGATTTAAATCTGAAGACTGCCAACGGTCAGTCAATTCAAGCACATGGCTTGGCAAATCTCAAAATATCACTAGGCCTTCGTAGAGTATTCCTGTAGAAGGTTGTCGTCGCATTAGCAAAGCATCGACGGGTAATTAAAACAGGCAAAGACACCGTGCTAGATACAGTTACGAAGTTAAGTGTGCGTAACTTTGTTGTTAGTGACGATCGTCTATTTTTCAACCAAGATCAACATCTCGTTCAAATCAGCTTACCACCGAGTACGTGATGTGGTCAGCTGTATTCCAAATATCATAACCATTTAAATAGCATCCTTCCAGCTTGTTTAACTAGGAGGCACCTTGTAGCAACTCTTAGATCAGAAATAGTCACAGGCTGTCAAGGCCTTTCTTGATCAAAGGCTGGAGGACGATTTTATTCCTACTTCTCTTAATCCTTGGTTATCGCCAAATCACATGCAATCTAAGTAGGACGTTATTAATTGGATATTATGCGCTGATTATCGTTCCATTAACAAAGACATAATTGAAGATTTTTATCCCATAAATAGCGTTAAGTTTATTATTATTTAAATAGCTCAACACAAATGATTCACAGTCCTTAACTGTAAGTCAGCTTAACATGAGATTCCAATCAATGAAGCACGCATCGGAAAAACAGATGTCATTACCACTTTTGGGTTATTTAAATATATATATTCCCTTTCGTCTGTGCAATGCATCACAGAGACTTCCGAGATTCATTAATGTAGATTTACGAAAGCATGAGATAATAACCACCCCTGATTTGTAACAGTATTTGAAAGAATCTAATAGACACTCACTCGAATTGATCATTTTTGTCTCTTGTTAAACAAGAAAAAATGTATGTGGGCTCGAAAACAAGTCAAATCAATATGGTACTCGATTTGGCATAGTATTGTAAATGCCCTAGAAAACGAAATCCAGACTTTGAGAAAAATTACTGCACCATCGATTACAAGGAATTGCGTCGCTTGCTTGACATTTGTAATTATTATAGATCTTGTATTCCGATGACGGCGCAGGCACTAGCACAGCAAACAAGACATCTCCAAGAACGAATTTTCCCAGTCTATCTCGCGTCTGCGCTGGGACGCAAAAGACCTGCTAATGTTTGGACGAATGAAAAAGCAACCTGCGGAATAATACAACATCACATGCTGTTCAACAAAAGGCATCATTAAAGTTGTCAGCCGACGTATTCTTTCTGGCCCTGGGTTCTACACCAGACGCATAGTATTTGATGTATACCACAATCTGAGTTTTCCTGGTGTGGATAGAACGAGAGGTTTTACACGAGTGCTATTTTTGGCCTACCATTCAACGTGATATTACCGAATGGGTTAAAGCATGCCAGACATGTCAACTGTAAAAAGTCTTTCGTCATACTGACTCAGTGTTTGGCTCTTTTCAGTTGCCTGAAACTCGTTTTAGATTTATTCATGTTAACATAACCACGTTCCCTAAAGTACGTAGTTTTCATTATTGCAAGACGGTCACCGATCTGCATACAGCATGGCTTTGAGTTGTTTTACTAACTGGCCAAGATGCGGAGACCAATACATATGCGTTCTGGCAAAAATAGGTGGCGAGATTTGCAATACGTAGTATTCAGTGATCAACGTCTAAAGTTAATAGCACGCATATTTCGAGAACACATATAGTTACTGAGAGTTCACCTGCGAGGGCCTACGACGTTTAATCGTAAGGGTAACGATCTTTTGGGACGTGATCATCGCACGTTAAAGACGACGCGATGTGCGTTTCACGATCAGTTCGATTGGTATACGGCATTCCCGATAGACATACTCTGTATATAATCAAGCTTACGTGATATCATAAAAGAATTAACTCCACAGATCTCTTTGATCACATTTCGCAATTTCCGGCAGATTCGTTGAACGGTTTTTAATTTAGTAATTAACCACCCCCGGCGGAAGTGAAACAACAGCTGCGCGTGTTATAAATTGTCTGCGTACGAAACTAACAATAGATCAGCAGTCGCCGGTGAAGATTGCAAAAAGCTTTAGACAAATGCATGCAAGCCTATGTACGAATAGACGCTTTGCAGTTGACGTTGACGCCAAAATATATCCGACCTCGTCTGGTAAACAAGCGCGATTCGAAGTTCTTTGAAATTGATTATAATGGAAACATAACCCAACGTCTATCGTTCAATTGATGCATGCATTTGAGATCCGGAACAAGACATAAATCAGTATAGGTTCTGACAATGATAAAGAACAAGTTCCATCATCTTCTCAAGTGTCAACAAGCATATCAGAACCGAAAGAGCAAACTGACATGACAGAAACTACATCAGAGTTCTCTCAAGACACAATATCATGACTCCACACACGAAATCGATTTAATTGACGCATATTACATCAATTTTAGCAGCGGTTGATGTAGCTTGTCGATGTTATGGTTATTTTTATTCTAGTATGTAAATAACACTTTTTACAGTTTCACAGTTATGTTCGTAATATAGGATTCGATTAGTCTCCACTTTCGTAAATTAGGTCATTTTGCTAAAACTGTCATTTCTCCGAAACAGTAATCGTTTCATTTTTTTAATATTTTACTCAATATAAACTGTAATTAAAGTGACCTCGCGCGAATTGCATGGATGTCAACGCGAGAATATGATTAACACTCATGAATACGTGCTTTGATTACAAATGATTCTCAAGTGAAAAAATGTACATATAAAGACTTGATTTCAGTATATAATTTATTTTGAAATCAATGGTCGTTTTTACTGTGTTCATCAAGATTCAAATTGACTTGTGGGTTGGCGCTCAAAAGAATAAAAAAACATTTTTGTAAACATTGTTTGTTATCCAGTTATGCAGATTGGCCATCTATTGAAATTTAAAAACAAGCACATCGCTTTGAAGCAAACACTAATGCAATTTAAACGAAAAATTTTATTTAGCAAAAATTATAGCAAAAGTAAACACGAAATATCAAACTTTTATAGCAATAAATGCAAAACTTTATTCGCGTCTTTACAATATTTTTATTCAAAATAATAATTTCCTTCAGAGAAATGGTTACTGTGGCTTTCATGAATAAATTTTTTATGTAGTAAACATAAAAACATGAAATATCAAGTTTTTTTTTAAATTTAGCATGACCATAGGGATTGTGAACTATTTTTTATCAATTAAGTCATTTAAAACTATCATATATAAACAAAGAAAAATAGTTTTCGCTGATTCATTGTTTGTCTGTTTACTATAAAACATATTCATGAAATTCATTATAAACTTTTCTAAGATGGAAATTAGTCTTTTGAGTGAAAATATTATAATGTCGTGAATAAAGTATTGCATCTATTACGATAAAAGTATACATTTACATTAGACTGGCAACCGGTGGGCACCAGCTAGTCAGTCCGTGAATGGTAGCATGAGCCCTTCCGGATCTTTAAAGGACACAGCCATCATCCAGCTTCATGTGAAGCTTCGAGTTTGGTCTAACTGCACAGTAACTTTTATTGTTAAATGTGTAGTGACGGAATGAGAGCAAGCATGCCAGACGCGAAGGGCAAGTTTCGGCTGCTGAAGGAAACTTTAGCCACTGGCATCTGGGCAGATAGTGCTCGTCAGCCTTCGTTGGTATTCAATCTAAGTGAAGGATATCTCCGAATATAAAACATCCTCAGTAGGATTGGGCGAACTAGACCAAATATAATCATGAACGACTTATGGTTATATGGCAGTTAAACATACGTCACTTTTGGCTTTTGTATGGCTGTGCATGATAATGATAATGAGAATGAAAAAAAATAAAGGAGCACCAGCCAGCACAAACAGTTTAACTTATCTGTTTTTATGTTAGTCTCTGTCATATATATATATCGGCATATTCTTTCAGAAATTAAAAATGCTACTTAAGTAGTATATAAAATTTATGTAAGAGAATCTGTTTTTAATTTTGCTATCTGCATCATAAATATTTGTTATGATTATAAAATTTATTATATATTGCAGAAAATGTTCGACCGTAATATAGAAGCATATTCACGTATAATAATCCACTCAAACAGGCCAATCATAACATATTGCACGAAATAGAATTATAGCCAATATAAATTTGAATGCGTAAGGATTATATCCTGAAAATGTAATTGTATTACTTGATTAAAAGTAAATCGTTTAGTAGACAAAAATTAAAATCTTATTAGAGTGTTGTTTCTTTTTTCAAGTATCATATTTTCCAACAAATTTCAACGTTTTTTAGGTAAAAAAATATTTTTACCGGTACACATCAACGTACGCTTTGAGATTATTTCTATGAAAAAACAGGCGAAAACGAATCGAAAACACTTACATCACTTTCATCAAATACAATAAAAATCAAATGCTATCAATAGAAGCAGATGTGTAAAACCGGGAAACATGTGGTTGTATTTAATGAAATGGAGTTTGTCGAAAATAACAGTTTCATGCTGAACTAAGTTTTATATAATAAAAAGGATGGGAAAAATAAAATATAAATCTCTGACTGCTTGGGTGGTAGTAACAATACTTTAAATCAAGTGTGCGAGCTTGAAGTAAACACCAATCCCATGATATTAAATCAGACGAAAAACATAGCACAACTACCGCCAGCAGCACGCACTGACGTGTATCGAACTTCCGTGATCATCAAGGGAGTACGACAGCAAACTGACCACCTAGGATAAAACCGCATTGCATGTACATGGAAAGAAAAATTAGCTATGCGGCTCTCACATCTTGCAGTCTCGCACACATTGAGCTTGAATGGAAATGGCGGCTGCACAGTTTGCTAGTCAGTTTGCCATCTTACTCTGATGAGGATCATGGAAGGTCGAAACGCGTCAGCGCGTGCTGCTTGCGGTATTTTTGCTATGTTATTCGACGACAGATTAAATTCAATAGGATTAGTATTTACTTCAAGCTCGCAAATTGATTTAAAGAATTTTTACCACCACCCATGCCAACAGCTATTGTTTAATTATTTTGCCTAAATATTTAATTGTATTGAAAGCTGAAATAAGTTAATATACGTGTTCGCATAGAAATTTTGCAGCCGACATTCCCTGTCAAGCACAATGTATGCCAGACTACTAGAGGTATGAGTCGCATATCTTAGTTAGCTTTCCATATCTATGGAATGCGTATTGATCCTCGCTAGTCAGTTTGCCGTCGTATTCTGATAATGATCATGGAAGGTCGAAACGCATCAGTGCGTGAGACTGTCAGTAGATTTTGAATGTTGTCCGACGACTGGTTAAATACAATGGTATCGTGTTTACTTCAAGCTCGCAAACTTGATTTCAAGAATTGTTACCACCACCCGCGCAAACAAATATTGATAAATTGTATTTCCTATATATGTATATGTGGCGAAAGCTACAAACAGTTAATGTTCGTGACTGCATAGAAATTGTGCAGCCGACATTTCCAGTCAAGTTCAATGTATGCGAGACTGCTAGAGGTGAGAGCCGCATATCTAAATTTGATTTCCATATATATTCAATGCGGCTTGATCCTCGATAGTCAGTTTGCCGTCGTACTCTGATGATGATCATGGAAGGTCGAAACGCGTCAGTGCGTTGCAGCTGGCGGTAGTTTTGTTATGTTGTTCGACGACTGGTTAAATACAATGGGATTGGTGTTTACTTCAAGCACGCAAACTTGATTTAAAGAATTGTTACCACCACCCGCGCAATCAATTATTGTTAAATTGTATTGCCTATATATGTATATGTGGCGAAAGCTACAAACAGTTAATGCTCGTGACTGCATAGAAATTGTGCAGCCGACATTTCCAGTCAAGTTCAATGTATGCAAGACTGCTAGAGGTGAGAGCCGCATATCTATCTTTGATTTCTATATGTATCCAATGCGGTTTGATTCTCGATAGTCAGTTTGCCGTCGTACTCTGATGATGATCATGGAAGGTCGAAACGCGTCAGTGCGTTGCAGCTGGCGGTAGTTTTGTTATGTTTTTCGACGATTGGTTGAATACAATGGGATTGGTGTTTACTTCAATTTCGCAAACTTGATTTAAAAAGTATAAATCACTGTGTGCTTCTATTTTTATATTGCTTTGAATGAGCTGTTGTATCGAATCACAGAACACGAAAGAATAATTTGATTTTGCTTTATATCCACCAATATATTTAAAAACTCGGTTTGCCTCTTTTTAGATAATCTAGTTGAGTTAGTGCTTTAACATATGCAATTTTTTTAATTCTGAAGAATACAAATCTGAATGTTGGTAACTTCTAAACATCCTGTAATTGTGTTATTCTTTCTATTAAAATCTTTAATGAAACAATGCCAAGTAAGCTGATATTTTCTTATCATATTTAATTTAATTTTCCTTTAACAACTCGGAATTTTTTAATTTTTAGATTCTTGTATAATTTGAGGATATTTGTGTGTAAATCATGTTATTTTATTCTTAATTTTGTTAATCCATACCAGTTGATTAAACGTTGGCAAAATTATTATGCATTCGAGCGTACTATTTTGTCTGCAGTGATTATAAAACCAATAAAAGAAAACCGTTGTTAAGCAAAACATACCGATTTCGATTCTGGAAAAATATTAATTTTAATTTTTAATAATGCAGAGTCCATGTATTGTAGTTGTGGAGCAATATTTGTTACAAATACGAGCATTGTGCATAATCGGAATGAATAATACACTACTTACGTTTGGGTATTGCATAATAAGCAGATAATACTTGTTACAAATGTGTTCCTATTAGGAATTTAATAATAGTTAATTTTATTAGTATTACTATATTATATCCATGTCGAAGAGTTGTTCACTTTGTAAGCTTTTCGGAAATTATAATTTGGGTTTATTTCACTAGTCAAATCGATTTACACTTGCGTTTTTTAAAAGCAGCAGATTAAAATCGTTACACGGGTGCTAATAAAAATAAACATGTTTCTGAAATTACAATGGTTACCATAGTATAAGCGTTAAAAACAGAAACTTAATAAATTTAAGATGAAGAAGAGCATAGAATTTGTTTGATAATTGAAAATTATTTAATACAATTCAACTAAATGTTGGAAATACTTGAAAGCGATAGCAATTGTGTCGTACCTGCAAAAAATATTTAGAAATATTGTAAAATATTCGAGGATAGTTATTTACCGCACATATATAAAGCTAAATTTTTCGTTTAATATTATTAAATTTTAATTAGGAGAAAAATATGAACATTTCCGTACAATTGCATACATATTAAAAATTAAACGTGTAAATTTTAAATTAACTAAAGACATGCCAGTTTTCGTCAGACATATATTATACATCTTCAATTTATATCGAATATTGCACGATTTTAATTGAATAACAACCTTCTCTTTTGCTCATTTAACCTTCATGCTAAAATTCTTAATTTACAAATTTGATTCACAATGCTTTCTTAAATGTGACTTTTCATCTTTCGTCAGACTGCAAGTACCTCAATAACGACATCAATCCAATACAAGATATTGCACAGGCCGAGGCCCAACTTTTGCACGAATCACCTGCTTTGGATCCCTCAGATTTATTTATTGATAAACAAATTGCATCCGGTAAGCTTAACAAATTCTGTGACTTTTGAAATTCATTTAATGGTATTTTCAGGCATATTTTTTAAATTGTTGGTTTTAATATTTTCTTGACACTAGAGTAGCAATTTCTTTTATGAATCTATTTATTAATTATATATATATATATATATATATATATTATTCTAATTATTTAAGTGATCTTGTCAAAAAACCAGAAAGAATTACTCTCCTTAGGAGCAAAATTCTGCGTAGTCAAGAAAAACCTAAGTGAACGTGACATTATTGATATTCAGGCTGGAACGGAAAATTTCTACAATGACTTAACGAAAGACACCGCCCCACATGCATTCAATGGACAAGGACTGAAAGCTGAGATAGTTAGCGCACTAGAAAAGTACAAGGAATTCAAAGACAGACAAATCACAAAAAACACATAGACGAACTCCGAAAATTACAATCAGACAATTCCATACGAATTGCCACACCCGACAAAGGATCAGGAATAGTTATACTTGAAGCCAACACTTATAGGAAGTCCATGAATGATATCACTAAATAACCAATCTAGAAATTTTAAACTATATATATATATATATATATATATATATATATATATATATATATATATATATAACGTTTTCTGTGATAGTAGTAGCATATATAAATAAACGTGATAGCTAATATGTTATAGGTGATAAAAATTATTCGGTAATGTTTGGATAAGCAACAAAGACAGCCAATTCAGGATAGTGGCTCTCTAGTTCTACTATAATTAATGTTTATTAATGTTATTCCAATTACCGTTAAATATATATATATATATATATATATATATATACATAAATTTCTGACATCGAATACTATAATATATTATAATTGTATGTCAAACATAAAATCGATAAGCGCTAAATTAGATTATTACGTTTTTATACGCATTTTATCTAAATTACTTTTAGTTTCTTATTTTATTTTGAAAAATAATCACAAGCGTTTTAAGTTTGGTCTAATCAATTGTTCAATTTTTATAGAAACTTGTGATTTAGTTCCTCATTTCCTTTAACAAATATCCCGAATCTTCTAAATCATAATCACAATCAATAAAAACATAATTAAAAGTGCTTAGCTTAATTCTTCTACCAGGATAGAAATATACGCTTTAATCATATATGTTGCGCGTAGTTGATAGATGAGCTTAGCTGATCTGAGTTTTGACTATCACAGCTTTCATTGTTCCTGTAGTTTTCTTTTGCTAAATATTTCGGCTAAACTTATCGATAGCCTTCATCAGTTGCAATATATTTCACAAGTTTAACTAACGAAACTACTTGAACAATGAAAGCTGTGTTAGTCAAAACACAGATCAGGTAATTTCAATTAATCCAGGTTCGCAAAAGCAATCTTCATTCAAGAAACATTTAACATGGAATTATAGCTGCAACGCTGTTAAATTGATTGATGAGCTGTTTTTCGGTGTTAAATGTTTCTGTTGCATACAATCACGGACAGAGCACATATTAGTCGAAACATATTAATTCATAGGGGTAAAATATTTTAATGTATTTCCGAAGGCAAGCGAAGTGTACTAATATGAAAAATGCAATTTTTTTAATGTTGTCAATGTGAGCTATTCATCATACACAATACCAAATGCAAATTATTGAGCAGATAGGCTTTTCTCTATTAGGTACTCGTAAAAATAAATATGTGTAAAGAAATCATTTGTACATTCCTTTCCTAATAAAGTTAGTAATTAAAAAAAGAGAAATATTTCCAATAGCATCTGTCTAAGCTACGTCTATCTTTCGATTTCCTAAATCATTAAAACCTTCATTACATACTTTTTCTATCCGCTAGAGATACAGTTTTTGAAAGATAGTTTGTAATGCTTTTATCCCTAAGTAGTGTGAAATATATTTAAACATAAATATGAATGATTAGTTTCAATAACGAGAATGCAGGAAATAATTCATTAGGATATCAATTTCTTTAAGCCCTAATGAGTATCCATGTTCAAAATGTGGTATCTTAATTGATTATCTATTTATATATATATATATATATATATATATATATATATATATATATGTGTGTGTGTGTGTGTGTGTGTGTCTAGAAAAAGGACGAAACATGTATACTTGATAAATTCCTTCTGCTACCTTGTGAAAGGTTTAGTTCATAATGACAAAAAATATTTAAATAAAATTCTAGCAATATAATTCAATTAAAACATTATATATATATATATATATATATATATATATATATATATATATATATATACATGATATATATGCATTGAGTGTTGTACGTGGAATAGGGTGACAACGGTATTTCCAATAAATTGATAGTTTCTAATTTCACCATTTTTAAAATGTAAGAACAAAACAACGTACTCCATGGAATAACATTTATTAATAAATCTTATTTCTACCAGTATCTACAGCCATTGTTCTGGATCGTTAGTATATTCGTTCATCCAATCCCACTGTACATGTGTTGTAACCAATCTCCTCTTCGTTATGCTAGCCTTTGCTTTGCGCAAAAGCAGTGGTCTAAATTGCGCAAAGCAAAGGCTAGCATAACGAAGAGGAGATTGGTTACAACACATGTACAATGGAATTGGATGAACGAATATACTAACGAATCCAGAACAATGGCTGTAGATACTGGTAGAAATAAGATTTATTAATAAATGTTATTCCATGGAGTACGTTGTTTTGTTCTTACATTTAAAAAATGGTGAAATTAGGAAACTATCAATATATATATATATATATATATATATATATATATATATATATAATATTTTAATTGAATTTTATTGCTAGAATTTTAATTACGCCTTTTTTGTTTTTATAAACTATACCTTTCACAAGGTAGCAGAAGCAATTTATCAATATACAGGTTTCGTCCTTCTTCGGAACGCGAAAAATATTTTAAATAAATTTTGCGAGCTTAAAGTAAAAACCAATCCCTTTGTATTTAACAATTCGATGAGCAACATAGCAAAACTATGTTGATCGATGACTGGTTAAATACAATGGGATTGGTGTTTACTTCAAGCTCGCAAAATTGATTCAAAGAATTGTTTGCACCACCCGTGCAATCATTTATTGTTTAATTGTATTGTTTATATATATATATATATATATATATATATATATATATATATATATATATATACATGTGTGTGTGTGTGTGTGTGTTTGGCTAAAGCTACAAACAGCTATTGTTCGTGACTCCATAAAATTGTGCAGCCGACATTTCTAGTCACGTACAATGTATGCGAGACTACTAGAGGTAAGATCCGCATATATAATTTTGCTTTCCACACCTATGGAATGCGGTTTGATCCTCGCTAGTCAGTTTGCCGTCGTACTCTGATGATGATCATGGAATGTCGAAATATCATTATGGTAATGATAAATTTCATCAGGTAAATACTTTATAACGAAATCATATACAATAGATTTCACATAAATACATCAAATTTCACATTAAATGTGATAAAAATAGATGTTAACATAATATTTTTCTTACCCTAATAAAATATACTTTATTACCTAAATTAATAGGAACATTTGGACCAATATATGTAGGCCGTTTAGTGTGGAATAAAGAAACAATGAATTTTAACCACAATGAGAAAAATCATTTTCGATTAAACGACGAGCCAATTAATTCGCATAGACGAGATTTATCCTGCAAAACGCCAAATTCAACGGATAATAATGATCAAACATTGGAAAATCAGGTAAGTATTTGTTATAACAAAAAGGAAATTTTTATTTAGTATATTGGAAATACACATTTGATAATCAATTTCATTTAGATATTCAATTCATATTACGTTTCTGTTATTTTCTTCTTAATGTGCCTTAAGATAACTTCAATACTGAATATGTGAAATTTATAATTCTAAATTAAATAGTTTAAATGTGCGAAATATATATTGAGGTATTCAAAATTTGCTGAAAAATTAACGCATGTTTGATGATTTATTTTTTGCTTCTCACTTTTAAATATTTATGCTTTTACTTTGTAAACAAAAGAATATTAAAACATAATATTGATTTTTGCTTTAGTCTCCATTAGTTTGAGCAATTCATGTAGAATAAAACATTATAAAATAAATAATCGAAAAATAATAAAATACCAGGATTTTAGTATAGCAGGATAAAATTTGTACGGCGCATTGCCAACCAAGACTTCAACTTTATTTAATTTAAAATGTCGTGTTTGATGTAAACAAATATATGTATTTTTATATAGAAAGTCTGGATTTCTTTGTAACAAATTAGTTTAAAAGTGGTCCAATGTAAATTTCAACGTAATTTTTTAGGATTAAAATGAAAATTTTCAATCAAACATATAATACGTGTTCAGAAATTGTTGTAATTCTCAATTTCGGTGAACTATAGCATAAATTTATATCCATTATGTCGGTACCATGTTGCGACTCGGAAACCATAGTGTTAGTACCATGTACCTTTTCGGTACAATAATGTTGGTATCGGTTACTAACACAATAACCATAGTGTTGGTATCCTTTACAGACTCGGTATATATATTATATAGTGTGAGTTAGCGTTGAAGTCGAATTGTCGTAGACTATATGATGTCAGCTTCACTATTGCAGGTTTACACATTCGTCTAGGAGATTGTACCGTCCTATTATCCCACATTCTTGACCAATATATATAGTGGTTAAAGGGCGTAATACCGGCTCCTACTGATGAGTCGCCAGTAAGCACGAAACGAATGTGCATGAGATTATACTTTCCGTTCATGCTGCCTTTGGTTTATCCTTCTGGTCACAATTGAACTTATTTGTTACTAGGTTCGCAACACCTAATACATACTTGCATATAATACGTATGTTTAAAACATATGTTCAGCTTTCGACGGAGAACTTATTTATATTCAATAGTTAAATAAATATTGCTCATCTGGTGATAAGTAGATTCAATTAGAACCAGAAGGAAATATTAGATCCAGCATTAACCTAACGTACAGCCTAATGTTTCAGGCTTATTGACGATTCCTCAGTTGGATCCAGTTTTCCGCATTTGGTAAAATCATGTGCGACATATTTACAGTGTATTGCAATAAACGCTCTGGTGAAATAGTAATAATAGTTTCAATTTAAATGCAAGTTTACAAAATATAGAATGTAGACAATTTGTAAAGTAAATCAACAATGTTGAATATAGAGACGTGCTTCATTTGAGACTATTTAGAATAAGAACCTTTGAACACTTGAGGCTCTAGCCAAGTCTCCTATTCTGGTCACTGATGTTTGCAGAATATATATATATATATATATATATATATATATATATATATACATATTAGTTCTCCACCATAATCTATATATAACTGTTATATATTAAATTGAATCTTGTCATGATTACCGTCAAATGTGATAACTGATGCCGATCAAGACTAGTAATTTGGAATTTGCTGGAGCACCAGTTGTTCAGAAATAGTTGTAATTTGCAATTTCGGTGAACTTTAGCATATATTGACATCCATTGTGGTGGTACCATGTACCGACTCTGCACCCATAGGTTTGGTACTATATATCTTTTCGGCAATCATATTGTTCTCGATTCCTCTGTTTTTGTGCGAAAACAGCTGTGAACCTAAATGCATTGTAGGAGAAACTTTAATACTCTTTCTGGTCCTAATCTTGTCTTTTACATTTGAATACTCCTAAATTTGTATTACTTAATCAATTGTACCGGATAGCGATTTTCCATCAAAGTCGCGCAAAGGATTACATGTGAAATTCTTACCTAAATTTATCTGGTTCCAATCCGTGCCGTGTCACTCTTGAAAATAATGAGGAATGCCAATTATGGATAACAAGACAATTGGAATATTCACGTTTGGCACTTCATTCTAATATTAGTTAAAACAATAAATATAAAGATATATATATATATATATATATATAGATATAGTATATATATATATATATATATATATATATATATATATATATATATATATATTAAAATGAAAAACAAAATAGAAAATTTAAACGTGGGGTTAACGTGAAATAAGGGATCAACCAATCAATTGTGTGTACCACCTACTATAAATCTGCTTGCGGAAATCCATCTGTAGTTTTTTATCTATAGAGCTTTATATATAGCTCACTCATTTCTGTTATTTTTATCTTAAATGTTACGTCTGGAAAACGTGCGTGCAAGTTTTCAGTGATTTGATGCGCAAATATAGACGCGTATTCACTATTTGATTTGAAACAGGCGTTTAAGCTGCATTGATCTTTTATTCGAACAATTCACTATCTGGTGGATCAACCTACGTAAGTCTATCGACAACGGGCGCATGTATATTGTTAAATAATATTTGTGATCGATATTAATATCATTAATGTATGACATAAATATATGAGCAGAATATTTACTGTATGTTGATGATATTTTCCATGTTCTTCAACACAATTCTTTAAATCAAGTTTGCGAGCTTGAAGTAAAGACCAATCCCATTGTTTTTAACCAGTCGTTGAACAACATAACAAAACTACCGCCAGCCGCAACGCACTGACGCGTTTTGACCTTCCATGATCATCATCAGAGTAAGACGGCAAGCTGACTAGCGTGGATCAAACCGCATTGAATATACATGGAAATCAAATTTAGATATGCGGCTCTCACCTCTAGCAGTCTCGCATACATTGAACTTGACTGGAAATGTCGGCTACACAATTTCCATGCAGTCACGAACATTAACTGTTTGCAGCTTTCGCCACATATACATATGTAAGCAATACAATTTAACAATAATTGATTGCGCGGGTGGTGGTAACAATTATTTAAATCAAGTTTGCGAGCTTGAAGTAAACACCAATCCCATTGTATTTACACAGTCGTCGAACAACATAACAAAACTACCGCCAGCAATGTGTTTGGTGTTTACTTCAAGCTCGCAAACTTGATTTAAAGAATTGTTTCCACCACCCGCGCAAACAGTTATTGTTAAATTTTTTTGCCTATATATGTATATGTGGCGAACGCTACAAACAGTTAATGTTCGTGACTGCATAGAAATTGTGCAGCCGACATTTCCAGTCAAGTTCAATGTATGCAAGACTGCTAGAGGTGAGAGCCGCATATCTAAATTTGATTTCCATATATATTCAATGCGGTTTGATCCTCGATAGTCAGTTTGCCGTCGTACTCTGATGATGATCATGGAAGGTCGAAACGCGTCAGTGCGTTGCGGCTGGTGTTAGTTTTGTTATGTTGTTCGACGAATGGGTAAAAACAATTGGATTGGTCTTTACTTCAAGCTCGAAAACTTGATTTAAAGAATTGTTACCACCATCCGCGCAATCAATTATTGTGTAATTGTATTCTTCAATACAGTTTGTAATAAAATATTCTGCGTCGAAGTTTTACTAAAGCACATAAAAATGTTAGTTTCGTGTCAGATCTTGAGAACGGTGATTGTCTTCCTTTCTATAATGAACTTCTAAAGAAAGATTCTTATTGTAGATTAAATAGAACAGTTTAGTATAAGCTAACCTGGACTGCACAGTATTTAAATTTATGTGGTTTCTTTCCCTTTCCATATAAATAATAAATAATTCGACATATCAATTATCAACATATCATCATCAATGTTAACAATTGTATCATACCTGTCGATTCTTCATAATTTTCATCATCATCATCATCATCATCATCTTCTTCATCATCATCATCATCATCATCATCATCATCATCATCATCATTATTATTATTATTATTATTATTATTATTATTATTATTATTATTATTATTATTATTATTATCATCATCATCATCATCATCATCATCATCATCATCATCATCATCATCAGCAGCAGCATCATCATCATCATCATCATCCGCCACCTTATACAAAATTATTCAATCTACCCACCTTATGTACGTGGTCTCGATCATCTTCATTCTCCTCTCTTCTTCAACTTCTTCATCCTGCTCCTCCACCAATTCAAAATAATCAGCATCAACAACCAATCCTTTTACCTCTCCATCCTTATTATAACAAAAATTATTATCATCATTCTGCTAAACTTCATCTTCTCTCTCCTCATCATCCTTTTCGTCCTACTCCTCACGCATACATAATTGATCTGTACTCTTCAAAATCATGCTCATAATCATCTTCGCTCTTCTCCTCCTCTTTCTCCAACTTATCATCGTCATCAGCAGCATCAACAGCAGTATCATCATCACCATCGGTAACATCCTCATCAATATAATCCTTAGAATTTTAATTATTATCAACATCCTACCCATCGTCAAATTCCTCCTCCTTATCATCACCTTTGTCCTCCTCCTCATACACAAATCATCAATTTTACCTCCTCGTAATCGTGTTTACGATTACCGTCATTCTCTTTCATCTTCTCATCATTAAATTTACAGTTATTATCCTGCTCAACCTATCATCATGAACAAAATTCCATCATTCCTCTTCTCATCTTCCTCGTTATTATAATAATAATCATTTTATCAGTCTCCTCATCATCCCCTTGCACCTCATTATCATCATCATCATCTACTTTCTCCTATTCATGAGCAATATTATCAATTTGTGCTCCTCATAATCATAATATTAATCTGCTACATTCATTTACCAGCAATATGCAATCCTTCTTATTCACATCTTCCTCGTTATTTCATTAATATTCATTTCATCATCCTTCTCATCACAATCTTCCTTCCGCATATCATCAACTTCATCATCCTCTTCGAGGTCAATATCGTTAAATTTTGCTCCGCATAATCATAACCTTAATCTACTTCATTCATCTCCTCCTTCTCATTTTCATAAAAAAAACATTCCGTGTTTCTTCTTCTCATCTTCCTTGTTATTATAATTATAACCATTTCAACGTTCTTCTCGTCATCTTCTTGCAGCTCCTCATCATCGGCTTCCTTCTATTCATACTCAATATCATCAATTTGTGCTCCTCATTATCCTACTCTGAATCCGCATCAATCATTTCCTCCTTCTCATTGTCATCATCAAAATGCCATCCTTCTCCTTCTCATCTTCCTCTTTATTTTAATTATAATCCTTTCGTCACCCTCCACAACATCGTCTTCCTTCTCCAGGGCATCATCCTTGTCCTACTTTTTGGACTAAATATCATCAATTTGTGCTCCTCGTAATCACCACCACCTTAATTTGCTTCATTCATTTCCTCCTTTTGAGCATCATAATTGTCGTCTTAATCCTCGTCTTCATCATTATCATCATCGTAATTACAACGTCGTGCACATTTTATTAGTTATAAAATCAAAAAAAAATATTTAAGCACGTTAGAAAGGTGCTTTTAATCTTATATTTTTTGTTTATTATTTCATTTATATTTTCTAGAATGTAAGTGAAATTGCTGACGCGAAACGAACAGATTTTGTCTGCGTTTACACCTTCTCAAATTTGCGTGCTTTAGAAAACGGAATAAATAGCAGAACTCTCAGTTATTTGCCGTGGAACACCAGCTTTGTTTATTGCCCTCGCTCAGAAAATGGCCAGAGTGATAATCAGGAATTTTCTGAAAATTTAGCCTACCCACAGGCTGGTTATAAATGCATGAATAATGAGAATGCTGTTGGACAATTTGTCACGATTCCTTTCTACAACTTTCAACATGGTAAGGACACAGTCAATCAACAGGTAATTCGTGAATGCCAATCGGAACCTTATGGTAACTGTCGTGATTTAAATCTGTTAAAAAACACTATCTCCAATAGTAAACTGGCCTTTTTGATAGCCGCATCCTTAGCTAGTCAATGTAATCAGGAGAACATTCTGAAAGTGTTTGGCGTGGTGAATACTACGTATACGCTGCAAATGGTTACTGAATTCGCCTATTACGGAAGACTTGATCAATTTTTGAACTCAGTAAGTTTGCATTTCGGTTAAAGATAATCTTTAAACTGATTAGGTCGGCAGCAACACACATTTAGTAAGAAAATATGTAATGTTAGGTGCAGCCTACGGAGTGCACAAATTCAAAGCGTTCGTGGGCATATTTTAGTCCTTGCACGAATTGGGCACTTGAGTGTCCCGATGGTTGTAGTCCAGACTACCGCCAAAATTTGCGTGCTCTGATTAAAACAAAATTTTGCGACTTTCGACACTCTCCCCCTGTCATGTAGCGAAGTTATCAGAAGTCAATTCATTTTGAACAGCTAGCGGTATGCGCAAGGCTATTAATTTAATATTGCCCCTTTTAAAGAAATTTTGGTTCGCCTAAATAGACTGGATTTTGCGTGATTAAACTTGCTCAAGCTTATTCTAGCCAAATATAGTGAAACCCACTAGAAAAGATAAAAAATACAATTTTATTATTCCACAAATGGGAGACATAAAAATGCACAGAAAACTCTTTAATTCGCACGAGGTAATCACCTGCATTAAGATCTGGGCAAATAAACTGTGTTCATTGTAATTTGCAGATAAAATAAGCATGCACTTGTCGTCTATTCTAAGTAATATAAATGACGTTTATATTTTCTTATATATATATATATATATATATATATATATATATATATATGCACTATATTTGCCAATTTACTGCTGATTACATTTTCATGTGTTCATTAATTGCAGATAATAGATGAAACATCAAGCAAAATCGATGCTGAAATAGATCGGCCGCAAATAAATATCGACGATTTGCAAACATTTAGCGAAGCTTCCTCTGGCATAGTGCAAACCGAAAGCATTTTCTACAATACCAGGAGGATAAAACAAGAAATAGCAACCAATGGCTTACCAAAACTACGCATTTTGAACCTTTTAGTTATGATTCATGATATAATAAAGGCAGTGCACTATCTCGAGACTAATAACTTTCGTGATGCGGTAGGTTTAAATATGACCATTTTTATATTGATAATTGTCATATTTTGGTTAAAGGCTAAAAAGTTATATATCAAAAATTTTACTTACAAGAGAAACATTAAATTGTATAATTATGAAGACAATAATATAAACTAAATAAAGTTCCAATTTTCTGCTTATTCTTTAAATTGTCTAACACATGACATTCTTCAATCATCTTAGTATAAGAGAATAAAGGTCTGATAATAATAATTGCTAAAGCTGTAATATTATTATTACTATTATTAGGTTCATTATAATAATTAATTTTTTTATTTATTAGTGGTAGTAGTAGTTGTAGTAGTAGTAGTAGGAGTAGTATTAGTAGTAGTAGTGGTAGTAGTGATAGTAGTAATAGTATTTATAGTAGTAGTACTACCACTAATCGTAATAGTTTTAATAGATATACTAGTTGTGAAGTAGAAGTAGCAATAGTACGAGTTTTTTTAAGTATTATTAGTAGAAATAGTAATAATAGTAGTAATATTAGAAGTTTCTTTAAATTTACCATATTTGTACGTTAGCATTAGCATTACTAGTTTTAGCAAGCATTTTCGTTGGCCAGTATTCAAAAAAATTATTTTCGTATATTGCTAAATGTAAGAGTGGAACATTACCGAATGAAAATGGCAGATTTTACAAAAATTTGAATTTAATTTCAAAAAACAAATCTCTGTGATAAAAAGTATATGATATCATACCTTGACAGTAAAAAAAGCTGATAAGTAAGAATAACTGAGAGTATATATAGTTCGCTTTAATTTTATAGTCACGGAAGAATTTAAAGCATTTTTAAATTCATAAAAAAATATGAATGAAAAATCAATCAACGTGTAAACCACCTAATGAAATCAGCCACACTAGCCACACTGAATCTGTATTTATCTTTGTTTATTATTTGTTCACATTATACGGATGTATATTACAGTAGTAATTTACTAGAATGCAGTTTACATCGATAAAAATACCCATAGCGCTATCGAACATAAACGCTTTACACAGTAAAGATTAATTGTTTTTACTAAAAAATGTATGCTTATAATGGTTCAGATCAAAAACTTGATTATAAGTATTTTTTGAGATGGTTAGTTGGAACTTTAGAGCTAAGTGGATGCTATATTGACACCACATAAAATAGACTATCCTAGATGCATTAGTTAATGTATGACTCGAAATTGTGAGGAGCGAGTGGCAGAATGGCTCAAGGTTTAGAGCACCAGATTCCGAAGCAGATGTACGCAGGTCCGATCTCTATCCGTGGCAAATTTTGACCAGTACATGAAGTGTTCCCAATAAGGAAGAAGCCAGTCTACTGGATAAGTCGCTTTGTCTACACTGTGCAATGCTTAGTTTATATTGACAAATATCTGTATATAATGGGCCTTTTGAGTATTTCAAGATCGTAACCTTGATTTATGCTTTTGTTATCACCGTCGGCGCAACAAATGAATATTTAATTGTGTAAAAAAATTTAACTTATTTTGTAAATGTCAAAGTCATAGCAAGCCAGGTTTGTGGAAAACTGTGAGTTAAAACGCCAAGTGAATGACCAAAACATGGTACATTCGACTTCAAAACTCTTTGTGAATGGATTCTCCTTCCCGTAAAATGAAAAAATAAGTATAAATGACTTTACCCGGCATATTTACTACAGGTAGTCTACGCCAGTTAAATTCATCAGAACGTTTGTTTTTCTGAGAATGAAGGAAAACCAGCCGCTAAACTATACCTTAAGTATTGTAGTTTAACATTCCACATACGCAGACAAATCTCTTAATAATTAGAATTTAAGAGCATTCCATATAAACGCCTTTGTCAATTTATATTTGCAGTTTTGCGAAGTTTTATTAAAGCCTAACATGTGCATTCAACAAAAATGGCCTCTTTGGTGGAATCGTTTATTGTATCTAAATAGAGTCCTTTAAATTTTGGCAAATGCGAGTTGTAGTATGTAACCATTATGAAAACATTAGGTTAATTTGACTGTACCGTTTTTATGGAAACAGAATATCTCATTTAAATTTAAATAACTGCATGACTACTCGTCAAAACCTCTTCATATAATCAAAAAACAGAACTCAAAGTATTTAAAAGGTATTTTAGTCAATAACAATTTTGCTGCTGCACATATCTATGAATCGTTTCTCCGATTTAAAATCTTAATAATGCACTAAAATGGTATTTCGAATAATTTTAGATTTTGGACAGCAGCAACGTATTTGTTACCCAGGAGTTGAGATGCAAACTGCGGCTTAGGCCGACCACTAGCTGCATAACGGATTTACAACAACGTTGTCTCCACAACAGCGTGAAAATCAAATTTGCTGGAAAAAATTGCATCCATAATAAAAATAATCTGGGTGAATTTGAGTTGAAATCAAAATTTCAGAAAATTTCATCGGAGAAACCGCTTACACAAAAGCCAATTTTTCAATCGAAATTTCCTCGGGTACGTCGGTGATACATATCATTCTTAAAGTATTAACTTTATATAGTATGGTTTCCCGACGTAAGAAGCTTTGGAACCTTTGATATTATGTTATGCATCAACTTGATGTTAGTGTTTTTTTAACTTCGTATTGAAATCGAGCATTTCATCTGCTTATTACTCACAGATTGAAATTACTTCGAAATATACAATTTAATAACGCGTACCCCACAAACACACTTTTATTTAAATTTTATTCCTATTTTGATGCGTAGGTTTACAACAGTTTTGTAAAAAATGGTCAATTGAGTAATGGTTAAGAATAAATCGGTACCCAGTAAAAGACTGCTTTCATAACATCTTCTTAAACCACCAAAAAAGAGATTCGATTCAAATAAATAGCACAGCAGACACGTTTCAAAACTGAAAATTCACTGCAATAAACCTATAAATCTCGTATTTATGGAAAAAGAAATATAATTAATAGCAATTATGTATTAGATTTTGCGCGCCTAGTAACAAATTAGATCAATTATTACAAGAAAGATAAACAAAAAACAGCATGTTCAGCAATAGTTGTAATTCTAAATTTTGAACAGTAGCATAAATTAAGATCCATCGAGTTGGTACCATGCACCGACTCGGCAACAATAGTGCTAGTAACATGTAAATTTTCGGTAGTATACTGATAGAATCGGGTACCGACACAATAGCCATTGAGTTGAAATCCTTTATAGAATCTGTGTGTATGTTAAATAGAGTGAGCTAGCGATGAAGTTTATTGTCAAATAGTTTATATGACGTTAGCTTCACTACTGCAGGTTTACACATTAGTATAGGAGATTGTACCGTCCTATTTTCCCACATTCCTCGCCCAAATATATTGTGGGTAAAGGGCGTAATACCGAGTTCTACTGATCAGTCACCAGTAAGAAGGAAGCGAATGTGCATGAGAATCTACTTTCCGTTCATGCTGTATTTTGTTTAATCTTCTCGTCCAAATTGAACTAATTTGTTGCTAGGTGCGCAACGCCTAACAAATAATTGCTTATACATTAGTTTACCGCCACAAACTGTATAATAGCAGTTTTAATAATATTATTACTACTGCTACTATAAGTGATACTCCTCCTACTACTACTAATACCACTAATAATATTAGTAATAAAAATAATTTTGATAAAAATAATAATATTAGTATTAAAAATAATAATAGTAGTTGTGGTTTTAATTGTAGTAGTAATAGTAGTAGTAGTAGAAGTAGTAGTGGTAGTAGTAGTAGTAGTAGAAGTAGTAGTAGTAGTAGTAATATTATAAGTAGTAGTAGTGGTGGTGGCAGTTTTAGTAATAGTAGTAGTAGTAGTAGTATTAGTTGTAGTTGTAGTAGTAGTATTAGTAATAGTAGTAGTATTAGTCGTCGCATTAGTAGTATTAGTAGTAGTAGTAATATTAGTAGTAGTAGTAGTAGTGGTGGTAGTTGTAATAATAATAATAGTAGTAGTAGTAGTATTAATATTAGTAGTGGTACTCGTAATAGTAGTAGTAGTAGTAGTAGTAGTATTAGTAGTAGTTGTAGTGGTAGTAGTCGTAGTATTAGTAGTAGTAGTAGTAGTAGCAGTAGTAGTAGTAGTAGTAGTAGTAGTAGTAGTACTAGTAGCAGTAGTAGTAGTAGTAGTAGTAGTAGTAGTAGTAGTAGTAGTAGTAGTAGTAGTAGTAGTAGTAGAAGTAGAACTAGAAGTAGTAGTAGTAGTAGTAGTAGCAGTAGTAGTAGTAGTGGTAGTGGTATTGGTAAAATTCATAATCGAAGAAAAATCGATAATGTTATTGAATTGTTGAAAAAAAGAATAAAGAAATAGTTTCAGAAGGTTGTGGATCCAAACTAAATTTTGACGCCTATCTTAAGCATACCGTAAACTTGGCTGACTAGGATTCGTCATCACATGCTCCCTAAACCAACCAAACATATACATAATGCAACAATGGCAGTGGAATAATAGGACGGTACCGTCCTATTATTCCACGTTCTTCTACCAAATATATAGTGGTTAAAGGGCGTAAGTAAACACCAAACCCATTGCTGGCGGTAGTTTTGTTATGTTGTTCGACGACTGTGTAAATACAATGGGATTGGTGTTTACTTCAAGCTCGCAAACTTGATTTAAATAATTGTTACCACCACCCGCGCAATCAATTATTGTTAAATTGTATTGCTTACATATGTATATGTGGCGAAAGCTGCAAACAGTTAATGTTCGTGACTGCATAGAAATTGTGTAGCCGACATTTCCAGTCAAGTTCAATGTATGCGAGACTGTTAGAGGTGAGAGCCGCATATCTAAATTTGATTTCCATATATATTCAATGCGGTTTGATCCTCGATAGTCAGTTTGCCGTCGTACTCTGAGGATGGTCATGGAAGGTCGAAACGCATCAGTGCCTGCGACTGGCGGTAGTTTTGTTATGTTGTTCGAAGTCTGGTTAAATAAAAAGGGATTGGTGTTTACTTGAAGCTCGCAAACTTGATTTAAAGAATTGTTACCACCACCCGCGCAATCAATTATTCTTTAATTGTATTTTTGTGACTGCATAGAAATTGTGCAGCCGCCATTATATGCAAGACTACTAGAGGTGAGAGCCGCATATCTAATTTAGCTTTCCATATATATGCAATGCGGTGTGATCCTCGCCAGTCAGTTTGCCGTTGTACTCTAATGATGACCATGGAAGGTCGAAACGCGTGCGGCTGGCGGGATTTTTGTTGTTATTCGATGACTAGTTAAATACAATGGGATTGGTGTTTACTTGAAGCTCGCAAACTTGATTTAAAGAGAAATACATTTATAAATAAAATGATCCTCTACGAAGGCAGCAAGTAACTTACCTCGAAACAAGAGTTCGTGCCATATCGCAGAGGGGTTCAAATTAAGTAATATGATCAGCATGTGGACGGCATTGTGGTAGACGTACTGATCCTCTAGTTATAACTAACAATTTAAAGGTGTAAATTTCGAATTTCGAAAAAAATTGAAACATTAGCTGCATATCAAAGGTTCCCCGACCTACTGCACTAAAGAACAGCGACGCCAGACTGTTAAACAAATGGAATAATACAGTACCATTACATCTATTAAAAAATTTTTAAGTACTAGAGAAAGAGAAATTATTGTTGGACGCCACTGAAAGTAACAAAATAGTGTGATATTTTGTGGAACATTTAGATTTATGTAGTAGTTCTAATTTGAAAAGCTTAAAATGTAAGTTACAAAATAATGCAAGTCACATTTTAGTCAAACTTTCTGCAAGTATATAGAAACACATTGCACATACCGTGACCTTGAGGTTTTGTAAGACGATTCTGCTGAAAGGGGATATACATTTCATTGTTCACTTAAGTGCTTTTAGCTAAAGATATCTACTAATTATCCTCATTCTAGTACGTATGCCACCTGGTCCTTCTTAAAATATGATAATTGAGAAGTACTGAAAGTTTTAACTTGACATAATCACACCACCTGCATAGGACAAATTAATCCTATGCAATTGTAATGATGGAAAGAGTTACAACGATTGGCAATACAAAGAAAATGGTAGTTGTCTAAGCCTTTGCAAAAAAATAGTCCTATTATTCCAAATAACGCCCAATGAATTAATTATCTCGCCACAATTTTTGTCAACATTAACCTTTAATAAGGTCGTTACTAAAACATCGGGGCCTGCAGCATTAATGCTATTTAGAATAACCATTTTATTTACTATTTATAGGTTTCGTCGTGGTTCTAGCCAATCGTTCTACTGCTTCGCGGGGCCAAACTACCTGCACCATTAAATATATAACAACTATAGAATTTTTGTGGCAGAGACCTAATGTATATGCAATTTTGTATTAGATGTTACCTTAGTGCAAGCTTATTTTTCCGCTTAATTAATATATGGTTATTAAGATAATATCAATTAACAGAAATGCAGAGCCTTTTTTTAAAACTGCTACAGATTTATCATATGCTTTATGAAGAAATCTAAGAAAATCTACATTATCATATGCCAAATTAAATGACTTGTGCACAACAGACATTATCCTTTCCATAAGATGTTAGAATTTTCATTTTTGATAACAGATTATGCTGAATTTTAAGCATTTTTAAATAAATGTGCGATAAATTTCTGTTCGAATATTCTTTCATGAAACTGAATCATTGTGCAAATTGGCAATCACAAAAATATTTATATCAATCTAAAATATATTTTCGTGTATGGAATTGAACATTTTTATAATTAAACCAAAATTGGTTACGCAGGCTGTGATGATAATCAAGTTTGCGAACTTAATATGAACACCTGACTCATTTTGAACACACATTAGTAAAGTAAGCTCTGAATTATGTAGAAAAGGTTATTCATTCAGTAGACCGGTTTCGTCCTTAATGCGAACTCATCATGTGGCTTGGTGGTTAGAGTACGAATTTCTGAAGTAGGTGTGTCCAAGTTCGAACCCTATCCGCGACAAATTAGGGACAGTGCGTGAGCAGTTCCAAATAAGGACGAAACGGTTCTACTAGTTAAACTGCCTGTGCTAAATTATTGCATGCTTGGTTCATACAGAAAAACGTAAATATATTTAGATATATGTTTATATCAAGATCACAACCTTCATTTTAAACAATTATTATCACCGCTCGTGCAACAATTGTTCGTTAAATTATATAAATTTTCAATACAGATCCACTTCTCAAAGTAGCTTGATGTCTTTTCTATAATGACATATTGACGGTGGTTAATTTTAAATTTAGGTCTAAGGAAATGCCATGTAGGCTCCACTTAAAGGAAGTGTTAAACAAGAAACATTAATGAGTATAAAATTGAAAAATTATTGTAGCGTGCAGCAGGGTGGCTCACTAGTTAGAGCAACAGAATTCAAAATAGACGTGCTGAGGTTCGAGTCCTTTTCGCGGCAAATCCTGGACTGTAATTGTAGAGATTTAAATGCGAACAAAAAGGTCTAATGTATGAATTACCTGTATTAACTTATTAAATGCTTAGTTTATACTGAAAAATGTAAATACATTAGGACTGGTGTTTATATCAGGTTAGAAATTTTGATTGAAAAAAGGAGAAAGAGCATATATTGCCCTAATAACTGTATCTCAGGTGAATTATGCTCAAGCTTCTACAACAGCTTCAACTTACATCTAGCTTCTGTCATATGTTATTATTTTTCTTCACTGATCAATGAAAAGGCTGTTGATAGCACAGTAAAACCTAACTTGACGTTTCACATTATACGATATTTAAGCATCCCAGTTTTACTGATTAGTTTTATTCGAACGTTGTTGGCATAATTAACTGTGACCAAACACTTGTTATATCAAAATGTAGAGTTAAAAAATAATTCATCTTAAAGTCTGTTTATTAGTTTGAGTTAGCATAATTTGTGTTACATGGTGATGAGTTAATAAATGATGACTCAAAATGTCGCAATGCAATTAGTTAGAATCGAAATGCCAAGATATTCAATTAATCGTACACGTGTTGAGGCCTTAGGTTTAACGGTAACAGATAGAACCTATCAATCAAAGAGAATCATTTCGTAAACTTCGAAATTAACAAGAGTAACATTGCTCGAAACTCACAAATGCTAAACTGTCACTCGCAATATTCAATGACGGAAATGAAATGCACGACGTTAGTATTACCCAAAAAAATTCTAGTTTAATCTTTTTCGTTATATTATTTTCCCGGAAATGTTGCATTGGTAATTTCTATTTGACAGCACTAGTGAATACATTCGATTCACGCGCTTTTTTTCGCATCATATATAAATTATTGTTTTCGAACTTTTCGAGAAGACTAGAAAAATATAAATTTAATTCAAGAAATCAATTCTTAATTCAGGTCTAATTAAGAATGGCCTAAACATCTACATTGATGTAACCTTCATCATCAAATTTTCACGATTTAGTATTTTTTTTAAATTTTTGCCTAGTAAAATTTTAAGACAAAATTCGTTATGATAAAATTCTTTTCATGTACTCTATTGCAAGTTGTTTCATAGTGAACACATAGAAACTTTTATAAATTCGTCTTAGTGCGGTTTAAGCATGTCTATAAATACGTGTCGTAAAGGAATACATTTAATATTCACTTAAAGTTACTTGAGAACAAGTATGTAGATTTTGATTAATTAATGTAATTCCAAATATATTGCAGAATTGCATAATAAGTCATTTAAAAAATTCTTAACATAATTCAGTCGAATAGCAACATATTTGACAATATTTATGATGTTCCCTAACTGTTCCAATTTGATACATTATTATTCAAATCAAGGTTGCTTTTTTGACATGAACACCAATCCTATTATATAAATACGTTTGCCAGTTTAAACTAAACGTTTAATACGTAGAAATGGCAATTCACCCAGTAGACCGGTTTTTTTTGTTTTTATTGGGAACTCATCACCATTACCATTTTAAAAAAGTGTGAATATAAAACGGTCTATAAATTTGATTGGGAGAGATATATAAATGAGAAATTTCCAAAAAATACATACCAATTGACACAGTATTTTGTCAAATGTCAATTATCGGTCAATCAAATTCAATCTAGATATTAAAAAATGTTTGAATCCTCATAAAAATACTAATAATTAAAATCATTCCTATCACCGCCGCGCAACCAATGATCGTTCAATTTTACAGATTTACTGTTGTTTTTCCTGTCGTTTGAGATAATTTGTTCCTCATATTCACTACCAAAGCTTCAAATTTTATGAGCTTTCTTTATATTTCCTAAAACTATTATACTTCACCAACTAAAAATTTAGACATTTCGTAAATTTTCAAACATGTTTCTAAGTTAAGGACTGTTTGTTCCGGAGAACCGGTAGATATTGACAATTGTGTTTTAGATATTGTGCAGCTAATAACAAATTAGTTCAAATAGGAGAAAATGATAAACCAAAGTAAGCATGAACGGAACGTAAAATCTCATGTTAACATTTGGTTCATGCTTAATGGCGACCCATCAGCAGGAGCCGGTGTTAGGACATAATAATAAATAAATTGGAAATAATTTACTTGATTTTTCTAAAAAAAACTAATTTTTTTGATAATTGTGTCAGTTAGTTTATGCATTTTATTTTATTCTCCAACTAGGTTGACCTGACCAAGAGGCACCCGTTCAGAAAAAGAAAAAAAGCGCATAGTTCAAATCGTGTGAGTGTAAAATGCCAGTTTCAGCAATTGCATTATTCCAATGACTTGCACATGAAATGTCGACCGTTCTCCATATCACCTATTGACATTAATGCTGCAAATACAAAATACGAAATCGAAAAACATGACTTTATTAAAACAAGTAATCATATTTCACCTAATAAAGAGGCAAACACCGCCCCCAGTTTGGACACTGTTGAAAGCAGTGCAAACTTGAATTATGTAGACAGCGATTCGATCAAAATGAAAAGATTACATCATACAACTGAGTTCTACAAAATGCAGCGTTCGGAAAGAAATACTTATCAGCAAATTCTTGCGTTATTAATGAATTCATCAGGCACTATCGTGTCAACGACGTATCAATTTAATTTGTCAAAACTGATCATGGAGATAATTTCTGCACAATACTTCAGTCTGTACAAAGAGGCTTCACCAACAAATACCTCGCCAGACAGTGCAGATAGTCAGAATGTATGCATGGGAAAAATTATAAATTCACTCTCGAATAGAATGGAAATTTTACATAATAATAGCGAACATCTATTTGTGAATTCTGAAGAGCATACGCAAAATGTGAACCTGAACACTATATTTCAAGATGACGTAACGAACGAATTATCAAACATTTTGCATTATTTCATGTTTTCAATTTTAGACAATGAGAGAAAGCATAGTGAAACGTAAGTTTTGTAAATAAATAACATTTCTGGACTGATCCAAATCTCCATTCCGCAAAGTTACAATGTATATAATTTTGTGGGCACTTTAAAAACTTTTTAATTTTTCATCCGTAAAATCTTTACCCAAGTCACCGAAATCATTTTCGTCACTGATGCTATTTTCCGTCCAACCACTACTGACATGCCCAAGTCGAAATACGTTATAATTTACAAAATCTTGGTATTACAAATACAACTCCAGTTATTTTACCTGCAGGGCTTCGCTGTTGCAGTTTTAATATTTAAACTAAGATTTACATTTAGATCAAATCTTTTCGTTGTTTTATTTGCTTAGATCTATGTTTTCAAGCATTGATCCGATATACTCAAATATTTTGCGCAATCATTTCAGATATACTATCATTAAAATTATCTTTATTATAATCAAGGTTGCGGTCTTGATATAAACACCTGACCCATTAATTACTTACATATGTCAGTATAAACTAAGAATTGTATAGTGTAGAAAAGGCAATTCATTAAAATTATCTGTTTGAAAAGTTTATTTCTATCTCTGTAATTATAATTTGCTGAGAGATGTTTAATTAAAAATTTCTAAGCGTTATTATCATGTTATTTGAAATAACCATATTTAAAATGTTCGTTGCGACTTACCTTTCTATGTTTAATCACAAAATCCTCACCATCATCACTATAAGAATCCTTAAATTATTCTCGAACATATCAAAATGAAATGTATATACACTATTAACATAATTAACTTTTGACTCAGCAAAATCATTTTCATTTGGTTTATCGTAATAACGTTCAGTTTATCACTCTTTATCATTATACTTCTAGTATTTTTCGATGCACCCATTATGTTTTCATGGTCAATGCCAGTCTAACAATAATCTCATTTAATAGTTAAATACTGTTTGTTGCGTAGAACTAATATATATTCAATTATGTATTAGGTGTTGCGAACCTAGTAACAAATTAGTTCAGTTGTAACCAGAAAGATAAACCAAAGACAGCATGAACGGAAAGTATAATCTCATGCACATCTGTTTCGTGCTTACTGGCGACTCATTACTATGAGCCGGTATTACGCCCATTGACCACTATATATTTGAGTGAGGAATGTGGGATAATAGGACGGTCCAATCTCCTAGACGAATGTGTAAACCTGCAATAGTAAAGCTAACATCATATAGTCTACGACAATGCGAGTTCAACGCTAACTCACGCTATATAATATATATACCGGGTCTGTAAAGGATACTAACACCATGGCTATTGTGTTAGTAACCGATAACAACATTAATGTACCGAAAAGGTACATGGTACTAACACTATGGTTTCCGAGTCGGTACATGGTACCAACATGATTGATATCATTTTATGCTATAGTTCATCGAAATTGAGAATTACAACAATTTCTGAACACCTGTTACTCCAACAAATCCATACACTCTGGCCTTGATCGATATCAGTTATCACATTATATAGTGTGAGTTAGCGTTGAAGTCGCTTAGTCGAAGACTATATAATGTTAGCTTCACTATTTCAGGTTTACACATTCGTCTAGTAGATTTGACCGTCCTATTATACCACTTTCCTCACCCAAATATATAGTGGTTAATGTATGTAGTACCGGCTCCTACTGATGAGTCGCCAGTAAGCACGAAACGAATGTGCATGAGATTATACTTTCCGTTCATGCTGCCTTTGGTCACAACTGAACTAATTTGTTACTAGGTTCGCAACACCTAATACATACTTGAATAATCTCATTTGCCGTTAAAATTTATGTCTAAATACTTTTCGCATCATTATCAATGTAATTATTCATAATACGGTTGTCATGCGCAAAGATAGTAAGAAATGGTATCAAATACAAGGAACGATTATTTCTAGTTTTCTTCTGAAATGGTAATAAGGAGATAAGCAATTATTTGCGTTTATCTCCTTCAGTTCAAAGTCAATGCCCGCAAAGGCTTCTGATGTTTGCATAAATCCGGCTGGAGATTGGTAATCCACATAGCTTCATATGTTGCCAATTCATTTCCATTATTGGCTCCAGTAATTATCTTAACGGCCACGTCTGAACACCACACATGCAAGATTTCAGTGATATTTTTTCGCAAATGCAGGCATGCATTCGTCATTTGATTTGAAAGAGGCGTTCAAGGTGCAATTTTTAATTTGTCGGCTTATTTTCGTATTCGTCGATCGGCGTAAATAGGTTGAGCATGTATATTAATAAATAAAGCCTATGATCGATTTTAGCGACTATTTCTCATTAATTGTTGATGAATGTACATGTGTTTAGCAGCATTGAATGTGCGTGTTAATGTCGCTTCAACTTTCTTTGGTTTTGTGTGCAATCCAGCGTCTCCCGTAAATGAAAGGTTTAGGTAAATGGCTTCGTTCTCATTTCCTCAACTCGTCTGTTTCTACTTATGTCCATTTTAGCAATTGACTCAATACACTTTCTAGGTTAGCAGTTCGATATTAGAATAAGTTTTGCTGTAATATATTCGCCGTTACTTGAATCTGGACCAATCGGTCTGATAATTATTGATTTTCTATATTGAAACAGCATGAAATTGCTTTTATGCAGACTAGATTGGTTTGTTGTAAATAGTTTTGTTGAAATTTTAATTAATCTGTTTCTGTTTTAGTCCATTTAAAATTGGTAGGCATGCGTCTTTCTCCTGTTCTGACATAAGATTCATATTTTGCGTTGTATTGACTTTTTAAAACGATGTTCGCGAACGTGTTCTGCTTCAATTAGAAATAAAAATGACATTAACACAACGTATCTGTTGGGAACATAATTTTGTCCCTCATTACTGATATCATTTTAAGATGACCTGGAGGAAGATTGTTGCGAATTGTCACACCATCAAACTGTTTTTCGATACCTTAATTAAAACAAAATTGTACATCGTTCGTGCAATACAAAATAAGTTTCGCAGAGTATGATCCGTGATCAAGAATGGTCATATGTTTTGGTCTACTGCCCGAAGTATTATGGAAACTGTTTCTCAACTTGGAACATTTTAAGCGAAGATGTAACATCAAATAATTCCGTAAACTAATTTTCAATATTTTAATTTAGAATTCCGGTTAAAAAAGCAATTGGATCGGCAAAGGAGTGATTACGTTATTGCTTACACAACTGTTTAAGCATGCGGTCTAATTATTTGTATAAAAATGGAGCGAAGAATTAGTCTTCTATATGATTTTTCGTATATATTTGTTCAATTCTAGGTACACGTGAAAAAAATGAGAATGAAGCGGCTCTTGTATCCGATAAAATTTTTATTTCGCCGTTTCGAAGAATACCATTGATTTCATAAATGCTGGCGTTCAAAAAGATTATATCATTAAACTAGGTGAATAAGTGACATAGCCATTATGACATGTGTCCAAGGATATTTGTATGTTTTAGCCCACTGCTCGAAATATTATAACAATCATTTATTCCATGGGAACATTTTGAAAGAATATGTAATATAAAATGACGATATAATCTAATTTGTAACATTTTAAGTTACAATTAAAATTAACAAGAGCAATTGAATTGAACACAGAGTAATTACCTATTCGTTTACACAATGGTTCAAAAATAAATGTTGTACAATTACTTAGCTAATGCATTAAATGCAGAATTACTCATTGATAATGTTGATCTCTAATTGTTGCCACCACCCGCGCAATTAATTATTGTTTAATTGTATTGTCTATATATGTGTGTGGCGAAGCTACAAACAACTATGTATGTGCATGAGATTATACTTTCCGTTCAGGCTGCCTTTGTTTTATCCTTCTGGTCACAACTGAACTAATTTGTTACTAGTTTCGCAAAACCTAATACATACTTGCATATAATATATATATATATATATATATATATATATATATATATATTAGTTCTCCGCAACAAACAGTATTTAACTAATATTCGTGACTGCATAGAAATTGCGCAGCCGACATTTCTAGTCACGTACAATGTATGCCAGACTACTAAAGGTGAGAGCCGCATATCTTATTTTGCTTTTCATATATATGCAATGCGGTTTGATCCTCGCTAGCCAGTTTGCCGTCGTAATCTGATGATGATAACGTAAGGTCGAAAGGCGTCAGTGCGCTGCGTTGTTATGTTGTTTGACGACTGGTTAAATAAAATCGGATTGGTGTTTACTTTAAGCTCGCAAACTTGATTTAAAAAAAAAGATCTCGAATATAATTGTTTATTTCTAGTTAAATGAAAAAAATAAATAAAATGCCCTTTGTCCGATAAAATTTTTTTTTCTCACATAAATAAGGTGATAGAGATTTTATAAAAGCAGAGATTACAAACGAATATTTCAGAAAACTAGGTGAATTAGTGACGTAGTTAATGTGATTACTTACTTATGATATTTTTTCATAAGCAGCAGCAAAAACAGAAAACTATGTTATCATTTTCATTACCTACATTGTCATCACCAAACTTATCCTCAACAACGAGTAAATTGTCGTCAAAACTATCATCAGTAGCAGTTATATCACCAATATAATCATCGTCTTCGTAAATATTGTCGTATTTATAAATCTGAATATTATAAGCCTTGTCGACCTCATTATTTTTGTTTCCACATCAATTATCTTCGTTGAAATAAATGTTTGTTTAAGGATGGTGGCGATATAATTTCATGAGCGTTGACCAAACTTTTTCATACTATATGGAATGAGGAAACCGTACCACTTGACTGGAATGAGTCGACCATCATTCCCATCTTCCAAAAAGGCAATCGTAATTCGTGCGATAACCATCGTGGTATAAGTTTGACTCCGGTCGTATCAAGGTTATTTGCTTCGATTATCCTACGTCGTCTTAGCGCTTCACGTGAATCACAAACAAGAGAAGAACAGGCCGGATTCCGCGCAGGACGAGGTTGTATAGATAATATTTTTACGTTAAGGCAAGTTCTCGAACAGAGACATTTATATCACCGTCCCACAATAGTCGTCTTTCTAGACTTCAAGGGTGCATTTGATTCGGTGGATCGCAATGTTTTATTCCATATCTTGTCCAAAAGCGGTGTGCCCACTAAATTTGTTAATATTATACGAGCTCTCTACACAAATACTTCTGGTCGCGTTAAGGTTTACAACGAATTAACGCATAACTTTACAACCAGCAGTGGTGTTCGTCAAGGTTGTCCACTTTCCCCATTTTTGTTTAATTTTGTAATCGATGCTATTATGAACAACACTCTCTCACACATTCAGGACGCTGGAGTTGAAGTTCTCCCGGGAGATAAACTAGTCGATCTTGACTATGCGGACGATATCGTACTATTATTCGACAATCAGCATGCTGCCCAGACCACCTTAAATAGATTATCAAACGTTGTTCCGTCTTTCGGTATGAAATTCGCACCCTCTAAATGTAAGATACTGTTACAGGATCACCCACCACTCACTCCAACGTTGCGACTGCAGAATGAAGATCTTGACATAGTCGACAGGTTTACATATCTTGAGAGCTCTATCAATAACGTAGGCAATATGTCCGACGAAGTGAGAATACGGATCGCGAAAGCTAGAGTAGCTTTATCGAACCTTCGTCATTTATGGAGAAACGCGAATATTTCACTTTGCCTTAAAGGTCGTGTTTACAATGAATCTGTACGCGCAGTCTTACTATACGCTAGTGAAACTTGGCCTCTTAGAGTTGATGATCTGAGACGCTTACAGGCATTCGATCATCGTTGTTTGAGATGTATAGCACATGTCGGTTACCAACAACAAATAACTAACGTTGACATCCGTAGACGTATTTTTGGATCTGACAATAAGTGCTCGTCTTTAGAAAAGCAAATAAGGCTCCATCAACTTCGTTGGCTCGGTCACGTTTTGCGTATGCCCTCATTCCGATTGCCCAATAGAGCTCTGTTCTCTCATCCAGCACCAAATTGGCGTAAGAAACAAGGTGGGCAGATTTTGACATGGCAGAAACAATTAAAGTCACTTACATCCAAATTGGGTAGTATAGGATCCACTCGTCTGCCGGGATGGGGTCCTCGTGCACATCACAGTTCTTGGTTAGAAACCCTTAGCGATATGGCAGCGAATCGAGCTCAGTGGCGATCTTGTTGCAGATGTATAGTAGAATCATCTTCGTAACTTTCTTTTCTTAGTAGGGCAAAGTTAGCTGCGAGGTTCGGTTTGTTTATGACGTGATACGGTGAAATCCGCAAGGAAGCTGTGTTGCTGATGTCGCCTTGCCCGAATGCTAACTTGGCCATAATGGTGTTGTGGAGAGGTTTAGTTTGCCTTATTTCTGTGAGTTATCCTGATAAATTTACTCATAGTACCAAGGTTTTCATTCTCTCTACCCCTCTCCCTCTCTCGTAAATCTCAATAATAATTTATCTAAATTCACTTTTTTTCACTCCTTATGGTTATTTGGCAGTGAAGCATTAGTCACTTGACTTTTGTGTGGCTGGAAATGATGATGATGATGAAATAAATGACATCAATTATCAACATATCATCATCAATGTTAACAATTGTATCGTACCTGTCAATGCTTCATAATTTTCAACATCATCATCATCATCATCATCATCATCATCATCATCATCATCATCATCATCATCATCATCATCATCATCATCATCATCATCATCATCATCATCATCATCATCATCATCATCTGCATCATCATCATCATCATCATCATCATTATCATTATCATCATCATCATCATCATCACCATCATCATCATTATCATCATCATCATCATCACCATCATCATCATCATCATCATCATCCCCATCATTATCATTATCATCATCATCATCATCATCCCCATCATCATCATTATCATCATCATCTTTTTCATTAACACCATCAACATTATCATCATCACATCAATATAAGCTAATGCATTATTATTTTTGTTAATATTATCTACAGCATCATCAGGAGTACCATCTCTACCGATCCTCTCTTTATCAAATTGCTGTCGGCACCATCAATTTCACTTCGCTATTCCACATTATCCTTGTAACTAAAAATTTTAAAATCAAAATTGCAATCGTTAACTTAACCAGTACTATCGGAATCATCTTCATCCTCATCATTACCGATTTTAGCACCATTAGAGCGTTTTTTGGATATATCGTGAATTGTTTATAATTTACTTAATAACATAAAAATTTTTGAAAGCAGAAGATAGTTTTTAAAGAAAAGTCAGCTAACTAGTTAGCGATTCTTTTCATAATTAGAAACTTGTTGATAGTTGACAAAGTGCAAATATTTCGACTCTTGGTAATGGCTGTATTTTAATTCAAGTCTAATTCTTCCAATAATAAGTCAAAATGTAAATTGAGCTTTAGATAAATTAAGTTTCTACGTCGTTATACTGCTGCATAAATAATTGGACGTTACATGCGCTAAGCTGTGTGATATGAAAAGATCCGTGATGCAAAAAAACGACCTTGGTCCTAACATTATTCCCATTCCTTTGAAGCTATTCAGTATGGAAATTTTGATATATTTACAGTTAATTTGTTAGTTACTTTTAATTAGTTGGCAAAAAAATGAATTGATCTTAAAAATATGTTTTGACGCTTATTTTGTCTTCAGTGCAACACATCTTTTTAAATTTCCTTCAAAAACTTTGAGCCACCATTCCGGATTTTTATTATTTTTATTTTGTTCTTAAAAATATCCCTTGAACGAAATTTTATTATTATTCGATTTTTTTCAGAAATCTTGCTGCATCTTGTTCGATCCTAACTACACCGGAAAATGTTGATCAAAATATGGCATGCAATGTCAGCAGACATCTGAATCATCCTCCGTATATTAGATTACATGATCACAGTCATTTGGAGGACGAGTTAATTTTCAGATCAGAAAAAGTATTTCCTGAAGAATATGTGTCAGCAAAATCAATATTTTTAACAAATACCCTAATTACAAATGTTGTCAATATTTTTGTGAAAACAAGACATGCTCAGGCAGATGAACGATTGACATTTTCAAATTTAGAAAACTTGTTTCACTTTCTGATAAAGTCAACATTGTTCTATACGCAAAATGAAAATGTGTCTTTTAGACGAAGAGATCTGCCGAATCTTATCGCTGAAAATAAAATGTCAAATAATGTTGGAATTCTTTATCCTGAAGATAACCTCAATATACCTGAATATATAATCCCTTGCGAATTTCACTCAGATCATTCAATTCAGTCTAAACTTGTAAGTTACATTTATATTACCAACAATTATTCAACGATTAAATCTTTTTTTTTAATTGCTATCAAATGATTGCCACCTTTATCCGTTTCGCGTCAGTTTATGTTTATAAATATTGAATAATGCAAAAATGAACATTCCAAAGATAGCTAAATATTATTAAATTTCAATTTTTTTGCTATTTTATATGCTGCATTTGAATTTAAGTTGGCTTACATATTTCGTTCATAATCTATAACAAATCTAAAGCAATGGGTCTATTTTGCTAATTCATTTCAACATTAATTTGTATCTCTAATAATTCTCTCACTATTGTTTTCCCACTACCACTACTAATATTATTAATAATAAATCTTCAATTAATTTTATTTATTTATTTCTATAATTATAAGATTAATTATAAAATAAATATCTTTATTTTTGCTATTATTTAAAAAAAAACAATATGTTATTATTACCATTATTATTATTGTTAATGATATGAAAAGTATTATAATTATTAATGTTAATATTTTTATTTTTATTGTTAATGGTTTACCCATTCTGTTGCTTTTGCAAAAACGTAATGCGACATGTACTTTGACTAATATTGAAAATACCAGTACTAAAACTACTATTACTACTATTGCTTCAACTACTACTATTTCTAATATTAATAATCTTAATACTTCTACGACTATTACTTCTACTTCTCCTACCACTGCTACTACTGCACCAATTTTATGCGTAAAATATATTGAAATCTAAATTCTACCTTAACGGGTGTTCAGTTAGATACTGTTTGTGGCGGAGAACTAATATATATGCAATTATGTATTAAGTGTTGCGCACCTAGTAAAAAAATTGTTCAATTATGACCAGAAGGATAAACCAAAGACAACATGAACGTGAGGTAAAATCTCGAGCACATTCATTTCGTGCTCTAGCAACTCATCTTTAGGAGTCAGTACATACCCCCACTCATTATATATGTTTATATAATGTGTAAACCTGCACTAGTGAAGCTAACATCATATACAGTCTTAGTCAATGTTAATTTAATGATAACTCACTCTATATATTATACATATATATATATATATATATATATATATATATATATATATATATATATATATATCATAATATGATGGACGATATCGCTCAATTTCAGCGTTTATTGATTTTCTGGAGTAACAGGTGTTCAGAAATAGTTTTAATTCTCAATTTTGGTGAACTATAGCATACATTGAAATCCTTTTTATTGGCACCATGTACCACGTACATTTTCGTCACTATAATGTTGGTATCGGATACTGCCACAACAGCCAGTGTTAGAATCCATTAATACTCGGTGTACATATTATATAGAACGTGTTCATGGTGAAGTCGCATTTTCGCAGACTTTATATGATGCTAGCTTCATTACAGCAGGTTTACACGTTCGTATATGAGATTGTACCGTCCTATTTTCCCACATACCTCACTAAAATATATAGTGCGTAAAATGCGTAATACCGGCACATACTGATGAGACGCCAGTAAGCACAAAACGAATGTGAACGAGATTACAGTTTACGTTCATATTCACTTTAGTTTATCCTTCTGGTCATAATTGAACTAATTTGTTACTAGGTGTCAATTTTGTGAATGAATATCGAAAACAATTAGTTTAAATGAAAGGAAACCAATTTCCATTTTATCTATATTCTAGATAAGATCACTTTTCAAACCTCGAAAAAATTGTTTATTAATATTTATTCAATTCGCAGTGTATAAAAACTATATTTATCAATTAAGTTTATTTCAAATAGCATATTAACTTCAGAACAAATTGAGAAAAATTCGCAATCCAAAATATTTTAGTAAAATTTTACTCTGATGATGATCATGGAAGGTCGAAACGCGTCAGTATGTGTGACTTGCTGTAGTTTTGCTACTTTTTTCGACGACTGGAAAACTTGATTTAATGAATTTGAATCAAATTTAATATACAGACTAATCCCATAATATATATATATATATATATATATATATATATATATATATATATATATATATATAACGTGCCCTTCCATGTGCAAAAACAAAGAAATTTATCCGATACAAGAAACGCTTCTTTTTCTTTATCTTATAAAGTATCTACAATTGAAATTCTATTTATATATAAAATGATAGGCAAAACAAGATAGAAATATGTAAACATGTAGAGAGTGCGAGATATGGGAAACAAACAAACAATTTTGTGTGTCACCTCTAGTTCAAGCTCAACGCCTGAACATGCTTCTTCTGCTTGCATAAATCCAGCCGCATTTTGTTTATCCATAAGGCTTCGTATGTGGCTAGCTCCCTTTTATATTGCATTTAGTAATTATTTTAAATGTTATGTCTGGAGAACATACGTGTGATGTTTGAATGGCGTGTTGCGCAATTGCAGACGTGTATTCACCATTTGATTTAAAATAGGCGTTAAGTTACAATGTTCTCTCATTCGAGTAATTAACCATCTGGACGATTGGCCTACGTAAGTTGATCGACAACTTGCGCATGTATATTGGTAAATAATATTTGATGTCGACATTAACGTCGTTTTATCTTTGATTAATGGTAAGGACAAATGTGTTACCATAAATAACACGCATATTTTAGATGCATTAAATTTGCGTGTTATTACCGCTTCAACTTTCTTTTGTGCTATTCGGGAAACTGCATCACCCTTAAATGGGATGTACAGGTAGACTGTTTTCTTTTCTGCACCATAATACGTCTGTTTCTGTTTAATTCCCCTTTTAATAATTCATTCAATTAATTGTCTGGGTTAGCCATTAGACATTAATTCGTTAATTGCTTTATTATATTCATTTTCTTTAGAATCTTGACTAACCAACCTGTGAATTCTTAAAAACTAGCCACCAACTGTTGATAATTTATTGTGAAACGGCATAAATCTGCAGTAATGCAAATAATGTGCAGATCAGGTTGGCTTATGGTAAAATGTTCTATTTAATTTTCCATCAGTTTCTTTCTTTCATAGTACATCTAAGAAAGCCAGGCGATCATCTTCCTCGTTCTCTGATGTGAAACCGATAATCTTATGGGCTTTGTTGAACTTTGAATCAGTGTTCGTGATTTCAACCAATTCTTAACGACAAGAAAAATATCATCCAAGTACCGTATATATTGAGCACATTTACTTATGTCACTCCTTGATGATTTTTTCTCTGGATGCCTTAGAAAAACCTCAGCCGACACTGGAGATAAGTGGGTCCGCATTGCCACGCCATCATTCTGTTTATAGATGCTTCCAAAAAACCAATCGATCAGCTAACAATGGAGGCACTATCGATGGGCCGAAATTATGGAATACATCCTTCTAATAAATGCGATGTATATTTTGAGTTAGCATTTAAATTTCCATTTGAACAAACAGCTGACTTGCAACCTATCAGTATTAATTATAAAAATTGGTTCAAGACTACATTAGTTGATCAGGCTTCATATTTGAAATCGTCTAAATGCAAAGAACAGCATGCATTTGCAAAGCAACATATAAATACGCTTAAATGCATCAGCAGAAATGCAGACATCAAAATACTAAGCGCTGATAAAAGCAAGAGCGCTGTTATAATTGACAAATCTGACTACATACAAAAGATGGAGAACGTGTTAAAGGAAAATACAAAATTCTCTCGTCTAGACGATGAATCAGATTAAATAGACAAAGTGGAGCCAAAAGTAAGAAATGAAGTTGAGATCTTGACAGATGCCAGCTTGATTGATGAGGCCACTGCACAGAATCTCAAGCCAGTTGGATAATTTACGCCAACAATGAACGGATTACCAAAAATATACAAAAAAGATTGTACTATGAGGCCAATTTTATCAATGGTAAATTCTCCGTTTCATGCACTAGCTAAATGGCTAGTTCGTTTACTCGAACCATTACGTAAACTACTAAGTAATTATTCGGTTGCCGATTCATTTTTGTATGTAAAAGTATTCAAGAGATACATGTTAAAGACAAGATTATGATATCTTATAATGTTACGTCTTTGTTTACAATTTGTTCAATTGATGAAATCATTTAGATGATATTCAAATCGGTAGAACACGACATATTGCCATCACCGGTTCCAGGCCACACTCTATGCAAGCTTATCTTATAATGCAATAAAGACTTACGGTTTCATTTTAATGGAAGCATCTATAAACAGACTGATTGTGTGGCATTGGGGAGACCCAGTGTCGGCTGAGATTTTTCTAGGGCATCTAGAGAACACATAATTAAGGAGTGATATAAGTAAATGTGCTCAATGTATACGGTACTTGGATGATATTTTTCTTGTCGTTAGGAACAGGTTGCAATCACGAACACTGTTTCAAAGTTCAACAAAGCCCATAAGATTATCGGTTTCACGTCAGAGAACGAGGAAGATGATCGCCTGGCTTTCTTGGATGTACTATGAAAGAAAGAAATTGATGGTAAATTAAATAGAGAAATTTACTATAAACCAATTTGGCCTGCACATTATTTGCAATACAGCAGATTTGTGCTGTTTCAAAATAAATTAACAACAGTTCGTGGCTGCTTTTTAATAATTCCGAGGTTTGTTAGTCAATATTCAAAAGAAAACGAAGATTTTCACACTTAAGATTGCTTCTTTTCGAGGGGAGCTTATATATATAATAAGAAGTTAAATTAGTTTAGATTTATGTAAGACGTTGTTAATAAGATCAATTTGCTTATTATTAATTCTGCGTGTATGAATTAATTTTTTTCTTAAAGGTACGAGCGCATGATAATTTTATCTATTATATCAAGAATTCTTTGGAGAAACCGTATTTTAGGTAATTGTTATTAGATACATGCGCTCATTTATTTACTTTATGAGAAAGTGATTATAAATAGAAATCTTGTAAATAGTATGTAACTAGGACTTCCTGTTTTTTAAAATCAATTTTGCAAGCTTAACATAAACACCAATTTCGTTCTATGCAACCAATCGTCGAACAACATAACAAAAATACCGTCAGTCCCACGTACTGACGCGTTTCTAACTTCCATTATCATCATCAAAGAACAACTTAAAACTGACAAGCGAGGATCAAACCGCAATGCATATATATATATATATATATATATATATATATATATATATATATATATATATATATGGAAAGCAAAATTGTATAGGCGGCTCTCACTTCTAGTAGTCTCACATACATTGTACTTGACTGGTTAAATACAATGAGATTGGTGTTTACTTCGAGCTCGCAAACTTGATTAAAATAATTGTTACCATTACCTACACAATCAATTTTTTAAGTGTAGAACATCATATATTTTATAAAAATTACTCTACACTCCAGTTGGCATTTGCAAAATTTTTTCAAATATAAAATTTTAACTTTGGTGAAAATATTAAAATTTAAGGCAAAGTTCTGTCCCATGAAAATTTAAATAGTTATTTTTTCTTTAAATATGGTAAAAGAATAGTCTAATTTATTTTTTAGGCAATATTAAGCTATTTATATGTTTATAAATATTATTTTATTTTCAGACACCTTATTGTGATACTTTTACTTCAAAGAAGATTGATATGGCTTTTAAATGTACCGACGATCCAATACCAAGTGAATCTAATGGATATTTTGCCAAGCTTGGCAAACCATATATTGGATATTTTGAATGCGCGGATCGGCCACGATTTATTAGTTGAATCATCATGGAAGCAAATTTCAATTTTTCTATTTAGTAACAAACACGGAATTTATCACTATATAAACCGATAGAATTCGCAGAGATCTCAATTTGTAATATATTGTAATATGTATTGGCCACTTACAGTAGGTAAGTGGCATTTCTTTCTTTGACTTTGAAAAGAACCGAAAATATAGTCAAATGCTTTTTCAACAATGTGACTTTCTTTCGTGTTATTATAAATTACGCCCTAAATGCTGCTTTCATTTGAACTAAAAACAATTCATAACAAATATCCTGAAAATTAGTACTAATTTATGTTTATTTAAGTATTCAAGTCAATATTGATTTCAAATCTGTAATAAGTAGACACAATACTGAAGGAAACATTCATTAATTAAAATTTAGTATCGAGTTTGTTGTAATTGATAAAATTATAATGTATAAATAATATGAGCACTTGAATTTTATTAATTTATTATACGTTGTCAAAATTAATTATTATTCAACGTTTATATTAAATCTAGGATCTCGTATAATCTCCAAAAGTTCTTCTGCATATTTAGTTGCTAAATTACGATTTTAACCTTATGCAACGCTAATCAATTCGGAAATATTGAAGAATAATGCAATTATACTTTATCCAATATCGTTTAAGCAAGTGGCTCAGGGGTTAGAGCAACAGACTCTGAAGCCGATTTAAATAATAAGTGACATTTTGCCTGTCCATTATTGCCAGATTGCAAATGAGAATTTGGTATCATTGCCCGAATGCGATGGTGAAAGGAATCTACCTGAAGGAAAGGCCAGCGAAAATAATTTTTTGTATAGCAAAAAATGTTATGCGGCGTCTAATTTCGTTGGCCTAATGGATATTTTACGTATGTAAAATCGCGACTGCAGGTAATACGGCAATTTCTGATAAGCGCCAAATAAGGACGAAATCAATCTACTTGATTGAATTTATTTATAGAATTATGCTAAGTCTACTTTATACCAATAACATAAGTGAAAACAAACTCGGTCATTTAATATCACTTCAGCGGGTCGTGTGGAGATTTTCCTGCAGCGTCAAATCAAGAATGACCTGTAAATAGTTATATTGAAATCCATATGAAAAATATTCAATTGAAGAAATGACTATCGAATAGAAAGTTGGTATTTAATTAATAACCGAGAGCAATTTAGAGCTCTGGGGATGTATGGGATGAATTTCAAATCTTAACAAAATATTCTGCGCACAAATTACGGCCACAGGAAATGTGTTTCTTATGGTTGAGTGGAAATTATTTTCGACATTGGGCAAATTCAGAAATTGTGTTTTCCATTTTTTGAATTGATCAGATTATGTCGAAAACACTTATACTGAGTTAAAATAAAATGATTTCAGTATATCCCATTTCGGTAAAAACTAAGCATGCGTGAAATAGCGAATGCAATGTCTACAAAGTGTTTTTCTAGCATGCATTACTAAAAACAGTGTTCATAAGATACTTTCATAAGATGTGTCGGTAAATATTGCACAGGCAAGTTTGTGATGGGTACGGATTAGGTATTTTCAGTATAATTATAGCGCTATTGCACATTATATATATATATATATATATATATATATATATATATATATATATATATATATATATATATATATATATATATATATATATATATATATAATAGAAAAAGGACAGGAATCCTGAAAATAACATTTATTAATTAATTTTATTTCCACCAGTATCTACAGTCATTATTCCGGATTCGTTAATATTTTCGCTTACCCATACCCAGCCGTACATTTGACGCAACTAATCTCTTCTTAGCTGTTCTCCTTGCGCAATTTAAAATATTTCTTTTGCGTAACGTCATTTGGTGTGTCATCGCTTTCTATGTGAATGTAAAAGCATATGTCTAAATTGCGAAAACCAAAGAAAGGCATAACTAAGAGGGGATTGGTTATGACAAATGTACACTAGCGATTGGATAAGCGAAAATATTAACGAATACAGAATATTGGCTTTAGATACTGGTTGAAATAGGATTTATTAATAAATGCTATTCGTTGGATTACGACCTTATTTTCTCATATTTAAAAAATGGTCCAACTCAAAACTATATATATATAAATATATATATATATATATATATATATATATATATATATATATATATATATATATATATATAATATATATATGCAAATAATGATGTAAATCATCAAGATAATCGGTTTCGTTATTACAAGCCGTTTAACAGAGTTATTTACATCAGATTCCAGCAATTCATCTGCTTTGGCAGACTTTCTTTTAATTTGAGATTATATGGCATCGTTACGAATTGAACATCTAAATATCGGACACTCATATCGTTCGTTCGAGAGACGAAACTTTGCCACCTGATCAGGTGCTGTGCAATTGAATTATGAATATAGGATATTATTACGTAAATTTGTCACTAAAATCTAAATGTTGTACTGGCAGAAAAGAGAATCTATTAAGTAAATCATTTTTGGCTACTTTTGGCACACACATTGTTTACTTTATTAATTAAACAAAGATGCACGAAATTGGTCATTATTAAATGTTGTGGCGTCTTTATTGGTAACTATAAATTCGTTAATTTTAAAACAATGATTAAAATTAACAATTAGTTTTATACTCAATTGGATTCTGCTTTCTCAAAAATCCAGAAATATTTTCAATTAACAAAATATGCGTTTCCCTAAAATTTTTACTATTTTATATTCTATCATTCGTTTCAGGCTCACAAACTTGATTCATATTTTGGACTTTATCAAAAGCTTTTTTATTATATCAGTCCAAAATTCTCAAAGAAGAAAAAACGTAACTAAGCACGGTTTTCCCTGAGGATTGAAAACCTTACACTAATGTCTGTCCACGATTAAGTTTTTTTTGTGGAAAAATCGAATTCTAAATATCAATCCCGATTAAGATAAATATTAAGAGATCTAGCTCAAAATAAAATTAAAACACGCTCTACTGTTATATCGAAATGTAACTGAACAAATTAGTTTTAATTATACACGCACGTGAAGCACAATTATTTAATTGCACCATCCAATTCAATCTTATAACGCATCATAATATATAAGACTGTCCACAGAAACAATTACAATATTAGATAACGTCCGTTGCAGGTTGTAATGTACTATCGCCTTCCAAACAATGTAGAGAATGTTTGGAGGTGAATGTTATTTAAGCTAAGTCACCTGCAAAATATTTCAACGCCAAAATGTAGCACAATATATCTCTTATTATTTTCATTACTTATTCACGTTCGTATTTTAAATTAATACACGCCGAATTTTTTTTTACAATACACACATTTAGAACAGATTTTATTATTTCATTAAATATATACTTACTTTAAAATGTTTACCTATAAATGCATAGGACTAAATATATAATAAAATCCGTTATGAATGTTAGTAATGTTAAGAAGAAACCCTTGTACATTCATTAACAACACAAAATGAAGAGATAATGAGGCGCATAATAGAAAGTTTGCGTTTCGCTTTAGTGTTAACATATACTGCAGTTGAAATAGTTTTGATAATATACAACGCCAAACTTCCTCTACGTTTTGTGGTAGACAAATTGCACTGACATCTGAATCTAACGTTATATATAATTTAAATTGCTTTCGTGGATAACATTTATTCACGCGAGTCGGTGCATATACAAATTTAATGTAGAAGAGATTTTAACAAATCTACTTTGCGAATAACTATGCAAGCAATAAACATTAGTTTGTGTATATTTTAACGTTTTAGCGCAATTATATGCAACCTGCATAAATGGGCATCTTACTGCTATTTCGACTGTCCAACAAGATTTTATTGATTAAATATGTATTCCTAAATTTATGGACAAAGGCAAAATGTAAAATCTAATTATCACAGTGTTAAACAAATAATTAACCAAATCAATGATCCTAATCCCGACAGCCCAAATCAAAGCTGTTTATTGGCTAGATGCTGTTTGTGACGGAGAACTAATATATATATATATATATATATATATATATATATATATATATATATATTATGTATTAGGCGTTGCGAACCTAGTAAAAAATTAGTTCCATTATGACCAGAAGGATAAACCAAAGACAGCGTGAAAGGAACGTATATTCTCGTGCACATTCGTTTAGAGCTTACTGGCGACTAATAAGGAAGAACCGGTATTATGCCCTTTACTTCCTATATATTTGGGTGATGAATGTGGCAAAATAGGACTCATAAATTTAGGAGATTTTATCGTCCTATTTTCATACTTTCCCCTACCAAATATATAGTGGTTAAAGGGTGTAATACAGTCTCCTACTTATGAGTCGCCAATAAGCACGAAACAAATATGCACGAGATTACACTCTCCGTTCATGCTGTCTTTGGATTATCCTTTTGGTCATAATTGAAGTGATTTGTTACTAGGTTAGCAACACCTAATAAAATATGGTTTATTGGCTGTTGTTAAGATAAGCTGGCAATATGTTACCATTTTTGTGCATTTTGTGTGAAAAAAAAGACTTCAAAATACTCCTTTGAGCGGAAACTCAAAATGTGAAAAATGAGTGTTAAAAGCGTTTTACAACAAATATGATCGAAAACACGATTAGAATAACGAAAAGTCGCACGCAAATGTGTATATTTCTAATAATAACGTTTTCGTTCTGCTTTACGTAGTCTGAAGTAGCAGCAAATAAGAAGTAGATGTAAAATATTACATGGCCCTATTTTAAACCTGTATGTGGTGATGCGAGCAATTGATTCGTTGGTCCCCTACATCACACTCTCTCCACGTTTAGATTCTCGATTTTTTCGCGTTCAAATATATATATATATATATATATATATATAATTTATATAAATCCTTTTTTTGTCATTCGATTATGTTAGTGGCAACTAGTCTATCTCGACTTTACTTCATATCGACGGTGTGTTTGGTCTCGCCTGGATGCCAGTAAATTGTTGTTGGATTTTTTTTATTCGAGGCCAGTCGATACGAATATCATATTGATGACACATTTGTACTATTAGGCCAGGTGTTTGTTGTTTTATATAAGGGCTTCATAAAATTTTAATAATTTTTCTGATTTTGCTTTATGTAGAGTTGAGAAATTGGTCAAACCGACTGGGTGTCAGATTTCGAATATGATGATCGGAAACAGCTGATTTTCCTGGAGGTGCCACGCCGTTCTCAATCAATTTCTGCGGTAATTTTTTTGGATTCTGTCGATCGATTGCTACTGCACATACATGAGAATTTGAAGACTATGAACGATTTGGAGAGATTTGGCAATTGATCTTTGGCATCCTATCTCATTACTCTCTGTGTGCTAAATTGTAATATAAAATTCCCCTTAGTAATACTATTTATTCGCTGCGCAATTATTGAGGCCGGTACGTCGCCTCTGTATACAAATAATTGAAGTAAAAACGTGTCAGACTAATTGCCACCCATATATATATATATATATATATATATATATATATATATATATTGATTTATAGAAAAATAGAAGAATTTTGATCGTAAATATATGGTATGTATGATCTCAATATTGCATCATGTAGCAAAACCCATTATTTAAGTAGACCTGTATCGTTCTTCATACACTTTTCAGAATTTGCCGCAGATGAAATACAATCTTGGGCACATTTTCTTTCGAGCCTGAGACTGCACCCCACTGCGCTACCTGTGCCGCACCCTACAAACATAAAATCAATATAATTTCCACAAGTGATATTGCGTTTTCTTCTCTAACGACGGCCCGGGGGTGATTATGAAATTCAAAGTAGTTTCTACTAGAATGAAAAGCTAACCAGAAAAGAGAATTTGATAAATGACTCCGACTTGCGTGTAGTATGCGAAATGGGTGTCGTAGTGAATAATGTCACTGTCACCGAAGCAAACATTCTCAGGCTCTTAACTCGTCTGCGGCAATTACTTGAACAATATTTAAGGAAGTTCTACTAATAACGAAACTGGTGTGCTGGATAAATTTCCTTTGCTACCTATATCTATTTTGAATTTATACTTAAAATATAAATATATAAATATAATATATATATATATATATTTGCATATATATATGTAATTTCGAGCGACTAAAGCACAGTTTCCATCAATACAGCTGAGAGTTGTGTTCGACACAACAATTCTTATGTCCACAAGTGAAAAAGATTACCTCACTGTGACGTCAACACATTTTTTATCTGTATACAAATTTCAATGTACCTGCAACGCTCAGTATTTCGACAAATCGAAAAAGAGGCTGGAAACTAGAATAAATCAGAATCTCCTTCATAACTTAGAGGTGAGCAATTCGTGCACAATAGTCAGCAGATTGCGAACATGTACTACTTACAGGTCATGCTGTTAGTAGTAACAATGTTTCAGTTCTGCGCAAGGCAAAAACGAAAAAAATACTTCTGGCTTTTAAAGCAATTGAAATTAATCAGCTAAACCCATGCTTAAAAGTGCAGAAATTAATTAAAAAGAAAATAAACTGGACTGGAACAAATCACACAACTAACAGGCCTTCCCAAATAGCCTACGTACCGCAAAATACGACACACTTGTCAAATACGGACGAACACCCATTGAAAGCGATGACACACCACATGACTTTACGCAAAAGGAGTGGTCTAAATTGCGCAAAAGAGGCAGGCATAGCTAAGAGCGATTGGTTACGACAGTTGGGATTTGATTAACAATATATATATATATATATATATATATATATATATATATATATATATTAATCGTTCGATTTTCACCATTTTAAAAATATAAGAATTAAGACATAACTTACACGCCTTCAAAAATAGCCAACGCTTCGCAAAATACGACACACATCAATTACGGACGCAATTACAATGAAAGTGATGACACACCAAATGACGTTACACAAAAGGAGTGGTCTAAATTGCGCAAAAGTAGTGGTCTAAATTGCGCAAAACAAAGGCTAACATAACGAAGAGGAGATTGGTTACGACAAATGTACAGTGGGATTTGATGAACGAAAATATACTAACGAATCCAGAACAATGAATGTAGATACTGGTAGAAATAATATTTATTAATAAACGCTATTCCCTTGAGTACGTTTTTTGTTCTTATACACACACACACACACTATATATATATATATATATATATATATATATTATATATATATATATATTATATATATATATATATATATATATATATAATTATTTATATTCATTGCATAACTAATATTGCAGATGATAGCAAGAGTAAATCAGCAAGTAGATTTGTATTTTATTTATTGTAATATCATTAACTACTTCAAAAGCATCACGACTGCGCCTCATATCGGAGCATATATAAAATTAATTATAGCCAAGTTAATAAGTTCGTGTACAACTGCAAATCGCAGTGCAAATAGGTACTGCGCATAAGTAAACTATCCGAGACTGCAATTATAATCCCACATGTGTACACAATTATGGACTATAAATATAATAAAATCGCTATTTTATAGACTTCAATTTTCAAAAAATTGTTTAATATATATCTCGAAATATATCCCCAGCACAAAACAATTGAAACTCAGCCAATGTTATTTGCAATACAGATGAGGTAACTAAACGAACATTGGTTGCTCGGACGGTGATGACATTTAATTTAAATCAAGGTTGCTATCTTGATATAAACAACTGACCCCTTATGTACATACATTCGTCGTTATATACTAATTAGTGTATGATTAAACAATAACTAATTGCGCGGGAGGTGGTAACAATTATTTAAATCAAGATTGCTAGCTTAAAGTAAACACCAATCCCATTGTATTTAACCAGTCGTCGAACAACATAACAAAATTACTGCGAGTCGTAACGCACTTAATTTGTGTATGGTTTAGAAAAGTAATTCATCCAATAGACCGGTTTCGTCCTTATTGAGAACTTATAAATTTAACAATCTTTTAGCATAGGCAATTTATAATTAATCACTTTTACTAACACATTTATACCTGCCAGAACCACCAGCAGAGCAGAATGGAATACAGATTAACGTGAATCAATCATTAAAACAAGTGCATGGTGTTTCAAATCAGACACATAATTTTCCTGTCAATTTTGACTGGAAATTTCGACTGGACAATCTCTATGCAATACAATTTAAAAATAATTACATTGCGCGGATGATGGTAACAATGCTTTAAATCAAGTTTGCGAGATTAAAGTAAACATCAACCCCATTGTATTTAACCAGTCTTCGAACAACATAACAAAACTACTGCCAGCCGCAATCTCTATGCAGTCACAAACGAAACATTTTTAATGAATCAAAAATTATAAATTGTGCAGCCGACATTTCCAGTCAAGTTCAATGTATGCAAGACTGCTAGAGGTGAGAGCCGCATATCTAAATTTGATTTCCATATATATTCAATGTGGTTTGATCCTCGATAGTCAGTTTGCCGTCGTACTCTGATGATGATCATGGAAGGTCGAAACGCGTCAGTGCGTTGCAGCTGGCAGTAGTTTTGTTATGTTGTTCGATGACTGGTTAAATACAATGGGATTGGTGTTTACTTCAAGCTCGCAAACTTGATTTAAAGAATTGTTACCACCACCCGCGCAATCAATTATTGTTTAAATTGTATTGCCTATATGTGTATATGTGGCGAAAGCTGCAAACAGTTAATGTTCTTGACTGCATAGAAATTGTGCAGCCGACTTTTCCAGTCAAGTTCAATGTATGCGAGACTGCTAGATGTGAGAGCCGCCTATCTAAATTTGATTTCCATATATATTCAATGCGGTTTGATCCTCGATGGTCAGTTTGCCGTCGTACTCTGATGATGATCATGGAAGGTCGAAACGCGTCAGTGCGTTGCGTCTGGCGGTAGTTTTGTTATGTTGTTCGACGACTGGTTAAATACAATGGGATTGGTGTTTACTTCAAGCTCGCAAACTTGATTTAAAGAATTGTTACCACCACCCGCGCAAGCAATTATTGTTAAATTGTATTGCCTATATATGTATATGTGGCGAAAGCTGCAAACAGTTAATGGTCGTGACTGCATAGAAATTGTGCAGCCGACATTTCCAGTCAAGTTCAATGTATGCGAGACTGCTAGAGGTGAGAGCCGCATATCTAAATTTGGTTTCCATATATATTCAATGCGGTTTGATCCTCGATAGTCAGTTTGCCGTCGTACTCTGATGATGATTAAGGAAGTTCGAAACGCGTCAGTGCGATGCGGCTGGCGGTAGTTTTGTTATGTTGTTCGACAACTGGTTAAAAACAATGGGATTAGTGTTTACTTCAAGCTCGCAAACTTGATTTAAAGAACTGGCAGTAATGACATCAGCTATTTTTTTTGTAAATTTTATATAAACCATCAACTCAATTCTATTGGTCAGTAGCTCATGGTGATGTAATTTTGCACCATTTCTATCAAACAGAGGTTTATGTATGGCAATATTTAATATGGAATGAAAATGCACTTATTCCCAGAACTGTCATTGTCATTCTGTACACCAATTTCATTATTGAATTCAAGGCTGTGATTTTAATTTAAATACCTCACCTATGAAGCAAATATGGCTGTCTGTATAAACTAAGATTGGTATTGTGTAGAAAAGGCAATTTATTCAGTAGACCGGTTTCGTCTTTATTGGAACAGATCACATAATTTTCAGAATTTGCTGCGGACAGGACTCGAACTTGGGCACGTCTGCTTCGGAATCTAATGCTCTCACCACTGAGCCAGACAGGTTCGAGTTCTGTCTGCAGAAAATTTGCTGTAATTTTACCATCGTCCGCTATCATTAATTCAACTTAGTGCTAACCAATAAGTCGTAAAACAAAAATTACAGATCAGTGTAATTTGCAATCTTATTTGGTTCGCGACCTGACTGCCTGAAGTGGTAGCATAGGAATAATCAACATTATGATAATAAGGTCTACCACATTTTTGCAACCTTATGTTCGTTTTTACTATGATGTTACCACTTTAGTTCGTGTAATGTAGGACGGGATACCATCAACGTGCCAGCTATGGAGAGAGAGAGAGCCACCGCTGATAACAGAAACTTTAACCATTGACGATTCAAATCTAAATACCCCTGAGAGATTTTGCTCTACTACCTTCGTTGGCAGACTATTTAAACTGTAATAATACACAGAAACGAATCACACTAAAAAATCAGAAAAGAGTGATCTGCTTTTTGATTCTGCGAAGGTTACAAGTAATAATTGTAAAGAAGCAACAAAAAATCAGTTATAAATTGTGACTTGTTAATTATTAGGTTTTGTTATTGTTATTAGGTTTATATTTTTCTGCATTATTATTATTATTATTATTATTAAGTTAATGATTAAATAATTCGTCTGTGCATATTTCCAAATTCAACCTAGGCGGCTCATTCTAAATTCAATCGAATTTTACCGATTCGATTGATACATATCGTAATTAAGACATTATTTTAAACATGAAGAGATTGAGAAGAATTTCTTCTAACCAGAACTCATCACTTTAGGGATTTTGTTAGTTATCTATGCTTAAGATTTTGAGGAATTCTAAACAAGTCCTAGATTAATTGATGACTTTTACGAATGCGTATTCTTCTGTTAGTTAAAGTTTATCCACATTTTATTTGTTATGAAATAAATATTAGGCAAAACTCAATTAGTTAACTTAACTATTTTGTCTAGAAAGACGGTTAATGCGTCAGTAGAGGATTAAAATATTAGATACTAATAAATTTACCGTTGACAAGAAATGGAAAGTAAATGTTTTTAACATATTATTAATTCTGAATTAATTATTATCATAACGTAAAAACATTATCCATTAAAAGTGTGTATCAAGTAGCTAAATGTGCATTCTTAATTATTTGCACTCTTTTATCTCTAGTTTTCGTGAATCCGAAGATTTACACGATCCTGAAGTGGCTAAATATTTGAAATATTTAAAACACTATTATCAGTACTTGACTCAAATAATCAACCGATACTTTTACTCAAGCAAGTATACTCAAACGCATTTAGTTAAGAAATTGCAGTTGTAGAAAATATCGATTTTTAAATAGGAATGTATTGCAAAAAAGTAAAAATTAATTTTTTAATAAGCTTTCTTTTTTTTCAAAGTACTTTCCTCCAATTTCGCACACAAACTTTAACAAGCATTTAGATACTGTTTGTGGCGAAGAATTAATATATATATATAAATTTGTGTATTAGGTGTTGCGCAACTAGTAATTAATTAGTTCAAATATGACCAGAAAGATAAAACATAAACAGCATGAACGGGAAGTAAAATCTTGAATTCATTAGTTTCATGCCAACTGACGACTCATCATTTGGTGCAGTCTGGTTATATTTGAAATAAATTGTTGCTAGGTGCTAAAACAAAATACATAATTGCATATATATATTAGTCCTCCACTTTAATCAGTAGCTAACTTTTATATATTTAATTGTATGAATTCATGATACAACAAGATGTGATAATTGATATCGATCAAGGACAGAGTGTAAGGATTTGCTTGAGTAACATGTATAATGAAATATTTGAAATTCTCAATTTTTATGAACTTTAGCATAAAATAAAATCTATCGTGTTGAAACCATGTACCGACACGGCAACCATTGTATTGGTACCATGTACCTATTCGATACCATAATGTTGGAATCGAGTTCTGACACAATGCCCATAGTTTTAGTACCATTTACAGACTTGATAATATATTATATATAGTGAGATTTCTTTGAAGCCTCATTACCAAAGACTTCATATTAAGTTAGCTTTACTACTATAGGTTAACACATTCGTAGAGGAGATTGTACTGTCCTATTTTGCCACATTCCTCACCAATATATATAGTGGGTAAAGGACGTAATACCGATTCCTACTGATAAGTCGCCAGTAAGCACGTAACGAATGTGCACGAGATTATATTTTCCGTTCATGCTGTCTTTAATTAACATTTATCGATGCTATATCAGGTCTGGTATCATGGTCTTCATCTATCAATTCTGCAGCTAAAATCCATTCGTTTTTTTAAACTCCCTATTATTATTTTATCACATTTGACTAAAATACTTGTATAATAGTCGTCTTAAAGAAAGAAAACTACTGGAACAATAAAAGCTGCGTTAGTCAAAACACAAATCAGGTAATTTCAATTAATCTAGTCTACTGGATGAATTGCCTTTTTTACATAACACAATTCTTAGTTTCTACTGACAATTTTATGAACTTAATTGGTCAGGTATTTTTACCTTGATTATAGTAAATGTTATCACCGCCCAAGCAACCAATGTTCGTTTATTTACATTAATTCTACATTTGTACAAAAATTCATGGCAATTTATATTATCATCCACTAATTTTTTAGTTAATAATCAAACACTCTTATGTCATGCATTGCATTTTTATGCGGTTCGTTCGAATGTGCAAGGGTATTACAAAACAATAATATATCATTATCTTAACGCTTGTATAGTTTAAATCTATAAATAAATAAATAGAAAATCTTTCATTCAAAATGCATATGCACAAATCAACCATTTTAGGAGCCAAAGAAGAACCCATTCCTAGAAGAACTTTATGTCTGTATAGTTGAACACTAAGAATGACTTCAATATCTGAAAAACATAAATCGAATGAACTTTCCAACCGCATTTAAGTCAGTTTAAAATGTACAGCAGAAAAACTTTCTAATTTCCTTTAAAGAGACATAAATAAATAATAACCTATTATCAGCTGAAAAAATCTAATGACTTTAACGTTCCATTTGTGTGTCATTTCAAAAAATTCGATGTAAGATTTCAAACTGCACATGAATATGTGCATTCTTAATGGTTTCAATAGGTTAGGTCATAAATTGGCCAAATCGTGCCTTGGCTTATTTACCATAGAAACTCAATGTACTACCGTGTCTGTGAGTCTTTGCTACGTGTGTTCCAATTGTCCGTAGTTATTTGCGATTGCTACGCACGGAAAGTTAATCTTTTACCAACCGAGAAAACTTCTTAGAAATGAGTTTCTTAAGGTTTTTTTTATGGTTGCTCCAATCAAGAAATGATTAATAGAAACCTACACATTACAAACGATGACTAAAAAACCAGATACATTTTCTGATGCAAAAATGCTATGATCAATGTCTTTGGACAATGTCAATCGAAAATTTTACATTTATTTGAACTGTTGAGGTCGAAGAGTTCGGTGATGCATTATAACTTCCAAATAAAGCTGTTAATGTTCTCTATGCGAATTGAAAATATGTTGAAATAATGAAAACTTTGTGTAATATTTATCACTTTTAGTGAATTGAATTAAAATATTTCCTATAGACTATGATTTTTGACTGAATAAATTGCCTGTGGAATATGTTAATTTATGTTTAATATTTGAAAATTGTGTTCTTTTGTTTTTTTACACTATTCTATAATAATTATTTCCAATATCATTTGTAAAATGTAATATCGAATTGTTAAAATTCAATTTTAGACTGTTTGGCATTTTTCGATAAACTTGGGAAACAAAAATTCTGTGGCTATAATAAAACTTACGTCCAATTAGCATATAAAACGATCTGATTGCATATTTATTGATTATAATTCTGAAAATACGCATAATTTTCGTAATCTTGATTTGTAACAATTAGTACACATAGACCCCCAATCATGCAAACGACCTTGATATCCAATCAAAGTGATTTAGCATTTTCATTTTTCATTATCCTTTTCCTTTCGTAGATGTTGATACTCCGCCTCATTTTATCTGTAAGTTAATATGATTGTTGTACAATTAGAAATATTATGTCATCATGCTATAAAAATATTTAGAAATTTTCCCAAGTAAATAATTGACGAACAGAATTATTGTATAAAGTATTCAAAAACTGTAGTATTCAGTCATTAATTGTAAATGGCTAGTACAACTATGCATTATAATCAATCAATGCGACTATATATTTCTTGTTGCGAGAATTAATACATATGCACTTTAGTATTGTATGTTGCGTATCGATTAAAAAATCTGTTCAAAGAAAATCAGACGATTACTCGAAAGTCAGCAAGTTCGAATGGTTTAAAAGCTTGTATACATGCCTTTAGTTCTTACTAGCGATTCGTCAGTGGAAGCCAGTATTACGCTCTGTGCCCTCTATATCTTTGGCTGTTATACGAATCGATGCTCTATAGCAATGTGCATTCAGTCATTATAACAGATAACTTTAAATACAATGCTTTGCAATGCAGCTTCTAAGACAATTCACTTTAAACTATATTTACGGAGCATGAAATCTATTCCAAAGAAATTTTATTTTAAAATCAAGCCTAAGTCATTTTTTAGCATAATGGTCTTCAAAACACCGTGCTGTACAGGGTAGCAACAGAACGGACTTCGAAATAGAGAGAATTTCACCAAAATTGAGAATTACAAAATTGATGAAACCTGTTATTCCGGCAAATCCATACACTTTGGCCTCACACGACATCAGTTATAATATTTACTGGTAATCAGGAATGTAATCAATAAAATATATGATCATTATATATATATATATATATATATATGTTGCGTAGAACTAATATAAAACTTCAAATAATTTATTGATCATTAGGTTGGACGAGATGCAGTAAATGGTAAACAACCAATCTAAAATATTTAACTATTCAATCGTCGTATTTTTTAAATAACGTGAAGAATCCAACATCCCAGAAAACATCTATACATACCAATGGTAAAAAATTTGCTAATGAGCTACTTCCAGGAGGGAACTAGAATATCTCGTAATAGCGGACAACTACCTGAAAATTGATTCAGTTTAAGGAGAAAATTTTTATTCAAATATTCAGCGAAATTACGGTCAGAACGAAGAACAAATATGAAAATATTTGCCTAAATTAGCGGAAAACTAACCAACGGCATACGTTTAGACATTAAATGAGATGGTTGCTGAGTTTATCGAGGCAGAGATTGGTAAATGCTTACAAGGTAGCATTAGATCTGATCTGTTTGGGCCCATTTTACTAAAGTTTTATTAAACACCGACAAACGAAAAATTAAATATGCAGAATTATAAAAATAATTCACCTTTCAAGTGGATTTCCTAATCCTAACACGAAGTTTGTTTAGACAAAAATAACAAATAAAAAGAAAAACTTTGCAAGTTATGTTAGCAGATAAGTGAATTAAATGTGATGGATGTTACTATTCTACTACAAATCTCTAGCCATGGTGGCACATCTTCTGCCTTATTATATTAGATCGACTGTTGTTAATGTTTTTATGTTAGTATGTGGAATAGCTTGAATTTAAATGAAGGAATTATAATGCAACATTTTGATTAAAGTTTGCCTCTGGACATTGATTAAATTCAACGAGGATTTATATGGGGACACTCAAACACAATGAATATTTTTACCGTGGAATCATAGCACAGATCTATACGGCAGAACATTGATGCATTAATAATCTTTAAAGGTATCTCAAAAGCGCTTGATTCTATTTATTTTTAATCCATATACATTAAGGCTGTTGAAAATTTATGCATACGAAAGAGAAATGAGTATTCAAACGAATAATAAGCAATGTAGATAAATGCGACTACCTTCTGGCTTATCACAGGGCACGAACTTTATTCCAATATTATGAAAAATAACGCTTTTGCCTCAAAAAGTTATTTATATTATCCATTTAATAAATTAGCTGATAATTTATATATTTTTTATTTTAGATTCAACAATTATTGCATATTCGATGAAAATTTTAACATGTGATAATTAAGATTTGAGCAGACCTCTAATTAAGCTTGGACAGAAAATATATATTTATAAATGTGGCTGCAGAACTAAACTAAATTCAATTTACCAACCCAATTGAGTGGATTCTGATGTTATCGAGATACGATTCAAGATTGTTTAAACCTCCACGAAGGGGTAGATTTAAATGAGAGTTGGTTGCGTAATGCTATGAAATATATACTTCTGAATGATATACAGCGATTATTAAATATTTTTTGAATAAGGCCTATCTTAAAATATATGGCTGCATTTTAGTATCAAATTAGGAAGAGTCTGTAAATTAAATTGCGAATTAAATAATTTATGGAAATCTAAATCTATAATCTAGCAGGCATATATAATACAAGTTAAAGGGGAATATTGTCTTTTTATCTAAAATCGACTCTTCTTCGATGCTTCATGCTTTATATGGTAATTTTTTCGGAAACCAGGAAGGATAACATTGGATTGAACACATATATTACATAATAAACAGAAAGGGAAAATGAGCATGTTGAGACACCTGCAAATGCGCGAAATCGCACACAACCATTTTCCAGTTTATATTCAAATCAAAAACGTACTTTATTTGGCTATTTAGCTAAGGATTCATGATTTTGCATACACCAGCCTTCGCTGTGCATACTGTTTTTTTTTCATTTTGAAGAATAATTGAAAGTTCGATTGATCTACAGTTGATTTCCGTTAAATAATGTGCGCGCAGATTGCGGAAATTTTCTCTCATGTCCACTAGCCTACGTTTACATGTTCTAACATTAAACAACAAAATTAGAATAATTTAAAAAAAATAATGCTGAAGATATCTAACCAGATAGCATGCTTAATTTTGGAGAACGCGGAACGTGAAATGTAGTTAACTTTGATCCACTCAAACTTCAGTCTAGCGCATCGTTGTTTCTTGATGAATTGCTATTTTGATCGGAAGACGACAGCGTGAATAGAAAAATATTTCGAAAGAAGGCTATTACTGGGTTATATACGCATTACCACAGTGCTTTACCAATTTTTCTAAAGGGAAATTTTATAGGCAATTTACCATTTAGAAAAAAGAAATCCAGTTCTAATGATTACCAATGTTCAAAAAATGTTTCTAAAGAATTTTTTTTTAAAAATCAGGTACAGCGAACAAATTATCGAAAAAAGCATAGAGCATAATCACCGAAAAAAAGCTTTTAAGCCAAACAAACGCATTTGATGTTTAAATACTGTTTGTTGCGAAGAACTAATATATATGCAAGTATATATTAGGTTTTGCGAACCTAGTAACAAATTAGTTCAGTTGTGACCAGAAGGATAAAGCAAAGGCAGCATGAACGGAAAGTATAATCTCATGCACATTCGTTTCGTGCTTACTGGCGACTCATCAGTAGGAGCCGGTATTACGCCCCTTAACCACTATATATTTGGTCCTATTATTCCACATTTTTCGACCAAATATATAGTGGTTAAAGGGCGTAATACCGGCTCCTACTGATGAGTCGCCAGTAAGCACGAAACGAATGTGCATGAGATTATACTTTCCGTTCATGCTGCCTTGGTTTATCCTTCTGGTCACAACTGAACTAATTTGTTACTAGGTTCGCAAAACCTAATACATACTTGCATTTGATGTTTGTTCATAAAGCAAAATGCATAATAATAAAAATTTGAAGGACAAGCTCGCAGCAGTCGAGCAATCGAATATTACTTATCTTTACAAATTCCACAGCTGCTCAGTGCACTATGTAGACCGGACTGTCCGATTACTAAAGAAGCCTATTGAAGAACATTTTATGATTGAACGTATACGAAATAGCTGAAGACAAATGCTATGAAAGTCACAATCCAAATCAGGCACATTCTGTAGGTGTTCTTCAATGCAAGAACAAAAATGAAATCCAAAAGGCGGACGCTGTTGTACGCGACATACTTAATTCTTAGCAAACTAAAAAATGAGGTTTGTAGATGATTTGGTTCTTAACTGGTCAATTATTCCAGCTTGAGCGCGTATTTGTAAGATTCTCATAATACACGTTTTCCGCTTTCTGTTTTTTTCTGAATTATAATTGCATTTATTTCAAATTTAAAAATGGACTATATAAAGTTCCAGAGGGGATTGTCGAGTTGAATTCTGGCGAAAATTAAATGGTAATTTAATACTGTTTAATACACCTGCTGGATCTAAACACTAAACCCATTGAATTTAACCCCGTCACACAATGTAGCCAAACTACCGTCAGTCAGCCAGTACTGACATGTTTCGATCATCCATGATTATCATAAAAGTACGACCGAAAAATGATTAGTGAGGATTAAACTGCAATGCACATATATGGAAACCTAAATTAAACATGCGGCTCTCTTCTCAAGTAGTGTAGCATATACGGCACATGACTGGAAATTTATACTGTACAATTTCCAGGAACTCACGAATATTCATATCTTGTCTCATTCGATAAATGTATATAAGTTATTCAATTAAACAATCATAGATTTGGCGGGAGGTCATAACAATTCGTCAAATCATATTTGCGAACTTGATATAGAAACTAATCCCATTGTATTTAACCAGTCGCACAACATCGTTAAACTGCCGTCAGTCATAATCGATGATTGTTTAATGGCATAAAAATTAGCAGAAAACTATT